>CM023458.1:17010448-17144513 GCA_013339765.2 Haemaphysalis longicornis
TCGGCCTCAAGGCGAGGCAGGACCACAGCAAGCGGTCACGGTCGATCGCGTAGCTGCGGTGGCAAACTGGGCAACCAGGGTTGGTAAGGACCCTCGGTATGAGGCCCGTGGGTGGGTCACGGGGGAGTTAAGGCCACTCCCACCCGAATACTCCTGAGCGCAACCTCCTCGGCACGGGTAAGACCCGGGGGGAGGGTGGCAGCACACGGTGGAATGAGAGCACGTGTGCGGTGCCGGAGGAGTTTTTTTCTCGTCAGCACGCGAGTGGCATCATCCAGCTTTAACGGGAAAGTCGGAGATGAACGGATGCTGCCAGTCGGGCTGCTACGTCTGCTTGACAGTGGGTGAATAGGTCTGTGGAACACATTCAATCAGAATCTTGTGAGCGATTCCTGCCGCAAGTTGGTGAATACTCTGAGCCAGCACAGGGTTACGACTAACTAACCGTAGTAGGCGGACTGCTTGTAGCGCATCGGTGCGAACTACGATGCGCGCTCCGGGCTGAAAAGTGATTCCGGTTACAGCAATCAGAGCCTTTCTAATGGCTACAAGTTCTGCACAGAACGCTGCTGGAGGTCCGGGACCTTATAATCTGGACGTCTTACTGAGGGCTACATGGCTTGTGCTGAATGGCGGTGGCAATCACAGTATCTTGTATACTGGCGTCGGTATATTAATATGGTAGAGCCTGAGATGATCCACGTCGGCTATCCGTTGTCGGCGACGCCGAAATGTTGGATTCTGGACGACAAAGGTCAGTTGGTTTGTTTCCAATCAATTGCACGGACTACCACGGGGGAAGTACTCGCTGTGGTAAGGCTGGCAGCGTATGAGAGACTGCGTAAGCTATTAATGCTCGCGCACAATCACACAGTGCAGTCTTCAATTTTCGAGCTTCGCGACGTTGATGAACAAGTTCATCCAACGTGTTCAATTGGGCATGTTCCTGGAGAGCAACTATAGGAGTGATGCGTGGAAGAGCACAGTAATTGCTTCATAGCTTCTCTGTTAATCGCTTCCAGTCGATCCCCGCTCCCAAATGGGAATGGAGCAGAGTACACCAAGCACGGTTGTAAAGCTGCTCTCACTATTTTTCGCGACACGTGTGAGCTGGCTCCACCAGTTTAGGAGCAATACAACGTACTAGCCTTCTAAAGAAGTGAACACAGGAGCAAGGTGGGCAAAAAGAAGCATCCGCTGATTATTCACACGCCCCTAGCGCCCAATGGTTTTTTGGTGGTTTTTTTTTGTTAGTTTTTATCTTATTACCTTGTATGTTCGTTACTGTTGTGATCAAGTATTATTCTATTTGTACGTTTTCTTGCCCGCTGTCTGCTTGGGCTGTCAAGCCTGCAGTATTGAATAAATAAATAAAAAAATTCAGGTCGGCCGGCGTGAACACAAACACGATACCGGTAAACAAGCTAACCCCAGCGAACGAAATCTAGTTGCCGGGAGGTTTTATTAATACCCTTATTAATAAAACCTGAACTTAACAAAGGGGTTTGTAGCGTGACAAGCTATTCGCCGATGCCACCTATGACCCATCTGATTATCCTTTGGACCACAACCAACGCTTCAAGCTTTGGGGTGGGAGAACGCATCGAACCCTAACTCCTGACAGTGTGCGCAGTAGCTGCGTGTGTCTCCGAACACCTCGCCATTCATATTTGCGCCATTCTACGACGCTCAGAGAATCTCTTGTCGGCGGACCCAAGAGGTTCTCTTGCCGTTCGTTCGAGACCGCCGCCCACGTCTCTGATCTCCGTGTGCGCCGGACACCACCGGAGGTGGGTGGCCGGCACCGCTTCACTGATCACTACACGACACCTCACGACGCGCACTGCACTTTCACGCACGTTGTTATTGGCGTAGTTCGCGATAGCCGAGTGCGAGTCACTGATGATAACCGTGATGCATCGAGGCCATCCGTCAGGCCACCGCGATCACGTCTCCTCCGCCGCGCGGGCGGGACGGGGCGCGGACGCTGAGGCATATTCCTCACCTTCTACCGCTAGTACATGTACCTACCGTTCGTACATCGTGTGCGGCGACCAAATCGTGCGACGACAATGTCGCGCGAAATATTTTGCTGCGAAAGATAGAGACAAAATTTCCACTCATTTTCAATTCGGTGATGGGCCGGTGGTGCCAGCTGAGCCGGCTGCGCTTCCCGCGCCTGTTTGCACCCTCCCGCTGAAGCGACCTTTTTGCAGTTACCTAAGCAACGTTCTGTATCCTGTGTTACTTGTGAACTGTTCTTTTGTCCGACCGTACGCAAGAAGAAAGAACGATAATTATCTTCAGAAAGTTATACCACCTGACCTGGTGATACCGACGCACGAGGGAACGCTGCATGTCGCCAGATCCATCGTAGGAGCCCTATGCCTAGTGTACGCGATAAAAGCTGCTGGGCTTGCGCCGTAGTGAATTGACTTGTTGTTCGGCCCCGTAAATCGCAAGAATCGACTGCTACCTTAACGACAGGTACAAAGCAATCGATGGCGTGTTCATTTCGCGCTTCAGCCTGCTTCAGCCTCAAGGCGTACGTCGTGAAGATGTCTTTATTCGAAACACATTTCTGGATTGTCTAGAATATAATGTGCGCGTCAAACCGGCTCTTTTGTTTCAAGGGGTTGTGCTCAATGGCGCCAAACTGGGGCCACGGGGCTTCGATGCTTCCACTTGGTCACGTACTGACAAATAGGATGATATTTTTATTGTGTTGTGCATGTTTTGCATTTCAAGCCAAGTCCTTTGCTAGCCCCGCTTCGGGTGGTAGTAAAAACCCTAGGGACACGCCTGGCAGGTGGAACGATAGGCGGGTCCCTTCACAATACATACAACAGGTGGCGCAGTAACCGGCAATGTATCGCGACGCAAAACCGATGAAACGCTCCACTAAAGCTCTCCTCGCGTTCCACGTAAGCAAACGCCGCAAACGCTGTACTTAAACTCGCTAATAACCCTACGTGAAACGCTGCACCATGCACCCTCTCTCCTACTCCCCGCCACCTATGCATTCAGAACCGCTATGACGTCTGCGTCTAAATCTGTTAGCAGGCACTGCACCTGACTGTAGTCTTTTACTTGAAAGACAACGGATTTTTAGCGTAGCTAGGTTCCGGAACTCTAAAGAAGTCATATTAGTATGACGGTCTAGAAACTGGTGGCATGATGCTTACCTCTCACGTGTCCCCCATGATTCTGGGCGACGCCTTTGTGCCCTGGGTCATCGAGCTGTATTTGCGACGGTCACGCTACCCTCCACCCTCCATTGGAGTACAACGATGCGCTTGGCTTCAGCCTCCACGTGGAACGACACCCTGGCTTCGCCTTCATCAGTGGCTCGTCGGTGTGGGCTGCGGGGTCGTTGGCGCAGCTTTTGGGAACGTCGACATGGCACCCTTTGCTAACCGGATTCCCAGTCACCTCCATGGCGTCGGAGGTGACGTTGACCATTGCTTGGTCGTTCGTTCGAGTGCCCTCGACTTTCGTCAGGTCATCCGTGTGAGCCGGAGCTTGCTCCGGCACCTTGTTGTCCCCTTCGTCAGCTGCCGCAGTGGTCTAGCCCGCGTTCGCTATCGTGATGGCCTCCTCCTACATCTCCGGCTCCCTGGTACCCTTGACTGTCCATCGGACTTCTGGGCATCTCTGATTTTTCCGGACGCCGCCTCAGGACGAAGAGGCTGCAGCGTGCTCACGTACGAACGCTTGCAGTGGGCCTCATCTCGGGCAAACAGTCGACTCAAGGAACACCCCAGAACTTTTTACTCCCGTTTGACGTGCACTTTACCGTTGCAGCGAAGGCACTGCATTGGGCTGGCCTGACACGATGATGGGAGACCGCTCTCTGCGACGCGAATCTGGGGAAGTAGGTCACCGAGATGCAGCCCTGACCTGAATTTGAGAAGCACGGTCCTCGTAGGGGCCGTATTTTCGTTCCTGGCAGCAACCCGCCAGCGCTCCCTCGCCACCTCGCCGGCTCTGCCGTACGGCGCAAACGCAGAGCGAATGTGTTCATCAGCCACCCCGTGCAAAAGCCAGTGGAGCTTGAACTTCAGTTCCTGGTTCGGCGAGTCGATGACGAGGCAGCGACCCTCATTCACCTTCAGCTGTGTCGTAGCCAACATTTTCTCATTTTCTTTGTCTCTTTTGCACTCCTGAAAGTCACGGCCCAAACGTGGTTGATTTGATACGCCCCCCCACAAAAAATTACGTCGGGTAGGGCACCAAGCTGGACCAGTGAATCCCTGAAGTCTTCGACATGGTACGGTAGTCCCTTTACGTTGGCGTAAAGAAACAGGGTGTTAAACAAAATGTGACCGGTAACCCGCATTGGCAGATGATCCTGGTTTTGCTTTCCTCCACTCGTGTGTCCGCGGCCGCCATCTGCCCGCGCCCGCTACCGCCACGTGATACAAGCGTGATGTCATGACTGTTCACCACGGTGCCCGGAAGTGCACCGTACGCCATGTCGAGCACGTTGCTGGCGGTAAAACAAAAATTGTTGTCATTGTTTTTACTTTCTTCGCACCACGTACTCACTTTATGGATTGGCCCGACACAGGGAGCTTTGAGAAGCTAATCTGCCCGCGTCATAAAACCCACAAAACTATCAATTAGAAACGCAAAAGTTGTAGAATGGTGCGTGCCGCGTGACACCCCAACGAGATCACTGGAGTAAAACAGGTAAACACCGGCTCAAATTTCCGTGATTCTAGGAAAGCTGCGGTGTGTGAGTCTGCTTGCTGATGTAATTCACGCTGTAAAACAAGAAATGAAAGTGAAGAAACATGCGAAGTGCGGCGTAACAGAAAATGCCCCGGTCGAAGTAATTCCCGCCAAAAGAATAAATTGGATTAGAAAAACGTTTATTCAGAATAAAGCGGGTGGCTTTCTTAGACCAGGAAGTCGCTCACCAGCGCAGCAGCCTTGGCGCAAGCGATGAGGCATCCTGGTCCTCGCGCCGCAAGCTGGTCAGCGCGCGCGATAGACAAACAGACTAAAGGGAAGACAGGAACTAAATACCATGTAGCCGTAAATAAGTTTTTGTTAGGTATCTAGAAGATTTCGCTTTTAAAGAACGTAATCAGACTGAAGAACCCTGACAAATTTATTATAATTAACACAAAGGGTGGGGTCCTTCCTACCGGCCGCTTTATGGTTTGGCAGCTGCTGCAGCTTTCTCCATCAGTCGA
This sequence comes from Haemaphysalis longicornis, assembly GCA_013339765.2. Classification (NCBI taxonomy): domain Eukaryota; kingdom Metazoa; phylum Arthropoda; class Arachnida; order Ixodida; family Ixodidae; genus Haemaphysalis; species Haemaphysalis longicornis. The sequence continues at coordinate 17,015,650 of CM023458.1, forward strand.
AGCTTGTCTTCGATGTCAGAGCTGAACAGCACTGGCCCCCACCGCTCACGGGAAGAAGTATGTATTGGCTCCAGTGAGCGATTGGCTTATATCCACGCCCATGTGACGTGGTAAATTGGAAAAAGATCTTCGGAGGGTGCTGTTAATGGCGCCGGGGCTGGTCAAGGGATGACTGGTGTGGCCGAAAAGGTCCGCAGCTGATCAACAGGAGGCTCCTTGCGGCGGAAAGCGAGAGGAAACGCAGTTTGGAGTGTGCTGTCCAGAGGGCTGTTCAAGTGGTAACGTGTACGTGGCCGCAAAGCTCAGGAAAAAAGGCAACAGCAGGTCATCCAAATGCCCAACTCAGCTTTCGTTTTCACATTCTTATGAAGTTCTAGCCTACCCCCGAAATTGTGTTACAGTATTGTGTACCTTCGCTTCTAATAAATCGCAAGAAGAGAGATAGAGAGAGAGAGAGAGAGAGAGAGAGAGAGAGAGAGAGAGAGAGAGAGAGAGAGAGAGAGAGAGAAAAGGCCTTTATTCGGCTGAAGTTACAGGCCGAGCATGTCCACCGCCTGGGCGACCAGTCTGCGCTGTTCTTCTCCTTCAGAGCCAAGCCAGTCGGTCCAGGTGGTGATGGAAAGGGATGGGGAGGGATAGGAGTCGGATAGCTGAGCCACCGGGCAGTAGAATAAGCAATGAGGTAAATCAGCGTAGGCAGTGGAGCAGTTGGGACAAGAGGGGTCAGACCTATAGCGATAGAGGAAAAGGCGGGAGGGAGTGATCAGGGCATTCATTTGGATGTGCCAGAGGAGTCGAGCCTCCGTTACGGTGAGTGATGGGTGAGGAGACGGGTAGAGGCGTTTGTCAAGACGGAGCTGAAGGTAGACCTCCTTGATGGTACGGCGAAGGGAGAGCCTCGCACCGTCCTCCGAGGGCCCGGGCCAGGGGATCAACGGTGCCCGGTGAAGAGTTTCGCGGGCGAGTTGATGCGCCAACTCATTGCCGTCAATCCCGAATGTACCAGGACCCAACGGAGGAAAATGATGGATGGCTGTAGAGCGGAGACCGCTCGTTCGACCTCCTGTTGAAGGATAGACGGTAGTGAGCGATTTTGTATCTGTATAATAGCGGCGTGAGAGTCAGAAAAGAATGTGTATTCGGGGACGGGGGGGAGAGAAGCAAAGGACTGAAGGGCATGGACAATGGCGAGAACCTCAAGAGGACATTGCTTCCGGAGGGTGAAGGTACGGGCCAGCTAGTGTGGGTTTCTGCTTCAGCAAGGTGAGGGTGGTACAGAATGTAACCGCACGAGCCTCGAGGCGGCCACAAAGGAGGCATCTGTGTAAGCAATTCCCTGGGTCGCGAAAAGAGGAGAATGATGCTGCGCGGCCGCATGACGACGACCGTGCATGAAGGACAGGGGACATGTTTGACGGGAGAGGGACAATACGAAGGTTGGGCGCCGAAATTGCGTCGGGAGGGGTAATGGGGGAGACGGGAATCGGAGATATACCCGCCTGAACCAGTAACCATTGACCTTGACGGGTAAGGGAGAGCCCGAGAAACTGGGAATCTCGATGGAGATTGAGGAGAGAGCGAAGGGAATGAAAGAGGCCCGTGACAAAAAGCTTATCTGTAGAAGTGGTGATAGGGAGGTTCAGTGCTGCTTTGTAGAGTCCCACCAGGCGGTCTCAAGGGTATTGAGTTGAGTGTTGGTGAAGGAGATGTAAGGGATAAAGTATAAGAAATTGTTGAGCGCGAGGGCGTGAGCAACCCTGCAGGCATTAGCTTCGTGAAGACCCGCCCGTCGAGTGACCACACGACGTAGAAGGTGGGTTACCGAGTGGCAGGTCGCGACGGCGCTGTGTAGGGCTTGTATGTTCTTGGCTGCATGCAAAGGAAAACCAAGAACCTTGCATTTGGTGACGACAGGAATGGAGAACCAGAAATATGGAGAGAGATGAGGGAATTGTGGGCAGCGCTGGTAAGAGGAACGGTTGAGAAGGAGAAGCTCGGACTTTTCCGGAGCAGGGGAAAGACCAACAGCGGTGAGAAAAGAGTCGATGAGATCCAAGCCACGTTGCAGGGTGCTCTGCACATGGCCCGGAGAGCCAGATGAACACCAAAGGGTGATGTCGTCGGCGTAAAAATGTGATGAAGATCAGGGATTTCAGATAGTTGGGAAGCCAGAGGAGTCATAGCAATATTGAAAAGGGTGAGGGAAAGAACAGCACCCTGAGGAGTGCCTCGAGTGATGTGGTGGGGGTCGGACAGATGAGAGTCGACTTGAAAGCGAGCCACTCGGTGAGAGAGGAAGGAGCGGAGATAGGAGTACATGCGGGAGCCGCAGGACATTGTGGAAGCTGTGCCAGATATGGTCATGGCACACACCGTCAAAGGCTTTACGGACATCGACGGTCACCAGAGCGTGAATTTGGTGGGGGTGGAAGAGAGAAAGGTGTGCTGGAGAAGCAAAAACATATCCTGAGCACCGACACGGCGACGGAATCCGATGAGAGAATGAGGGAAGAAGTCCCTCTTTTCGAGAAATTCAGAGAGGCGAGTCAGAGCCATACGCTCAAGGGTCTTACCAACGCATGACGTTAGGATATAGGCCGAAGGTTAGCGATGGAAGGAGGTTTTCCAAGGTTTGGGAATCATGGTAATAAGGGAAGACGTTCCAGGAGCTAGGTAGGCTGCCACTGTCCCAAGCTTGATTACAAATCTGGAGGAGGAACTCTTTCGCATTGTCGGAGGAGGTTGCGGAGAGCCGTGTATGTGATGGCGTCTTCTCCAGGAGCAGAACGCTTAGCATTTCCAACCAGGGCCGCCTCGAGCTCCCGGAGAGTGAAAGGGCGGTCCAGATCAGAATTAGGTTCACCTGAGTAGTCCATATAGCCTAGGAGTAAGAGGGGAGCGGGAGATAAGAGAGGCTAGTTGGTTGAAGAGGTCGGAGGCTGTTCCTTGAGCAAGAGCTTTAGCTAAAGTGGGAGCAAGCGTGGGCTTAGTGCCTAGGAGAGATTTAAAAAGAGACCATGTCGATCGTGAGTGCAAAGCAGAGTCAAGATTGTCGCAGAGAGCACTCCATCGAGAATGTTCGAGGGAAGCGCAGTGGGCAACAATCTCGTCTCGTAGAGCAGCGATTCTGGAAGCGAGCTGAGTATTTTGGGGTTGGGAGCGGAAGGAGCGCTGCAGTCGTTTACGCCGGCGCCATAAACGGAGAAAGTGAGGGTCAGGGTCTTGGATTGGATGACGGATGCGAGCACGACGACTGCTGCTCGAAAGCGCAGCGGCAATGCCCGACGTCCAGTTCTCATACGACTCAAAAGAGTGGGAGGCCAGAGCCGTGCGGAAGGCGTCCCAGTCAATGTGAGTGACGAGGCGACGTCGCGGGATGTGGGAAACGGATATGGAAAGATGAATCAGAAAATGGTCGCCTGAGGAGGTTTTCCCGCTGTGACCCGCCACTGAACTGAAAGGGGCCCCCGAGAGAAAGTAAGGTCGGGTGTCGTGGGCTGCTGTGAGGTAGTGCCGGCTCTGGTAGGGGAGCCCGGAGTATTAAGAAGGGTGAGGTGGCGTTCCTGTACAAGACAGTGGAGAAGGCGGCCAGGTTTGAGGGTCTGCGGGTAGCCCCAAAGAGTGTGAGGTGCATTGAAGTCACCCCCAAGGATTAGATTGGTGGTGGACGGAAGTGAGTGAAGGAACTTGCCTAGCGCACTGAATAAAGAGGAAGTTACAGGCGGGTTGTAGAAAGAGAGAAGGGCCCGTGAGATTTTAGAAGAAGGATCATAATAGACCACGCCGACTAAATATTTGAGAAGGGTACAGGGTATGTCCAGTGGTTCCACGAGCCTGTCGCCAGGCACATAAATGAATGCTAGCGGCGTGCTTGTAGCGGCATGATAGGCGCGGTAATTTGGGATGGCACTAGTGGCACGGGCCTCTTGTATCAAAAGAAAATGAGGGAGGAAATGGCGGTTAAGGAGGTACTGATGGAGAGGCGTCTTATTATTGCGTAAGTTTGCGGCAGTTCCACTGCACCACCTCCAAACCCTCAGCACTGGACATCTAGGTAGCAGTGGATGTAGAAGGACGGTCCTTTTTCTTAGCCGGGGGGAGTGTTCTTGTAAAGAAATAGCAATGGAACCAAAGGACTTAAGTTGCTCGGATTGGGCATTCAACGCGGTAAGAACTTTGAGGATGGAGGTTTCGAGCTGAACCAATCTAGTGTGCTGGGCGGTGGACGTGCTTTCGACTAAGTCTGCCAAAGGCATGATTTGGGTTGCAGAGGGAGCTGTGGTGAAACGTGGCAAGGTGCTGATTGAGCTGCGCAAGTTGGGAGGTAAGACAGGTGGTGGTTGCTTGGAGTAGTTTCGGTGAGAGACTGAATCTGCTGTTGCAATTCCTGGGAAAACGCGCTGCTGCTCACGCAGCTGGCGTTCGAGCATCGCGAGTCGGAGGTCGAAAGAGTGACGGTTCTCCTCATTCAAGGATCGGTGAGGGTGTAGCATTGGAGGAAGCGGGCGGTGGCACCGACGGTCCTTTCAGTTTAGCAGCGTACGAGCCCGGTTGGGATGTGACCGGTGAGTCAGATGCAGGTTTAGAGGACGGAAGGCAAGGGGTGTCCTGCGTGACCCGGCGCAAAGCTATGCGGCGTTCAAACGCAGCTTTAGCACATGCGCGTTGCTTTTCGAGGAGGAAGGGGCAGGTAGGGTCAAGAGAGGGGTGAGTGTTCACCTTGCAATGAATGCACCAGGGCTGAGAGCATACGTGGGTGCTAGGGTCAGGTGGTAGAGGGGCACACAACGGCGGCACTTGGCCGGAGCACAATGCTGCGGGCACTGGTGAGCCGTGTCCCAGAGCGAGACAGCGGGTGCATGTGGGAGGTTTAGGCTTGTGGGGGCGACACCGAAAGGCAACACGTCTGAAATATACGAAGCGGGGGATTACGGTGCCAGCAAAAGTAATGAGAACTGATTGGGTGCTACCCTTCATGGCGTGCAGCAAGAATATCGGTGGTATACGACTCTAGTTCCTGCATAATCTGAGGAGGAGTGAAATGGCCGCCGACGTTATGGATGACACAAGTCAGGAGAATGGGAGGGCATAAGGTTTGATGCTGATGGTCTTACCATGAAGCCGAACGTGAGAGAGAAAGAGATAGGAGGTGAGCGGTAAGGGGGGAGTGAGTTTTTCAGAAACACAAAGCTCTGAGTGGGCTTCGCCTGGAGGGTGATTTCTTCACTTGTCTGGGAGGAAAGTTGTGCAGCGGAGGCAATAGCGGTGAGCAAGTCGTACAGAGGTAGCTTGGGAGTAAGGGTGCCTGGAGGAAGTTGGATGCCGACAGTGATCAGTTCGGTGCGGGATCGGGCTGGTGGAAGCGGGTTTACGGGCGGAGCCAACAGTGGTCCAGGCGTTTTCCGAAGATTGCGTTGTAGCGTCATCTCCTGGCGGCTGAGTGAGATCCATTTCGGCCGACGCGTCTTCAGTCGGAGGCACGGCGGGCTTAATGGAATGTTCTTGTCTATCATAGGAGGAGGCAGCACTACGTAAGGACTGGGTAACGGAACACACGGTAGAAGGTGTAGCTATGAAAGGTCCAGTACCGGCGGCAGCGTCCAGCGGCGACGCGGTTGGTGGGGGAGGAGGGCTCTTGACTTGTTCCGCGGCCAAGGTCATCGTCGGAGACGCTATGGCGGCGCAATCTGCGGTGAGGAACGCAGACGCCCGCAACGGGGCCGTCGGCCCTGCGCTGTCGGCGCCACTCACAGCGTTCGGAGCAGGCATCGCGGCGTTTGCAGAGACGACTTCAAGATTTTGGCTTGCGGGGTCGGCCATAGCACTGAGTGTGATGGGAGGAGGTGCAGCAGCATCGGAGGCAGGAGGTTGGAAGAACGGCGAAGCGTCGGTGGTGATCGGCTGTAGGGGCCTGGTGCTGTCTTGCATTCCCGGAGTGCCAGGGCGACGCTGTAGTCTTAGCGAGGCGACACGGTGCTTCGGACTTTGAATGGGCCTGGGGGCCACCCCGTCGTCGGACCCGGACCCCGATGGTGGCTGGATGATCCTGAAGGCTTCGTGAAACGAAGGGTAATAACTGCGTGGGCGGGCAAGGCCCTCAGCAAAAGCAGGGGCAAAGAAAAACGGAGCACGATATGCGGCTATGAAACCTGGACTGCGCCACCTAGCGGCGTCCCGCAAGAAGACATATGTTAAGTCGTAACTTTGATCTCAACTGCCCACGAAGAACAGCCTATTCATTCCTTTGGCATACCTCTGGAGCAGTTGCCGTAAACCAGTTGCTGTGAAGTTGCCCTTGTAGCGAAAGTATGCGAGCGGGTTCAGTGGGTTCCCATCGAGCGAACGGGATGTCGTACGTTTTACAAATGCGAGTGTCGGGCAAGTCGTAACGTGATGCTTGAAAATGTTCTTAATGACCAGTGTTGCAAACTTGCCCATCCGGAATTGGAATGACTACGGGATGATTACATTCTTGCGTGACCCCAAAATGGGTTGAATGGAATGGAATAGGAATAGAATTTTGCGTCTTTTGACCGGAATGGAATATGAATGGCATGCGCTAAATTTTTAGACAAGCTTTGTCGGTCTTCAGCTCGTACCTACAGCCAATCTGGCTCTTTAACCTGTATCAGAGCAAGCAAAGCGTCTCATCGCAGCCTTCATTTCTTTGCGGCTGATTTGAACTAGTGGATATGAACATGAAATTTTGTGGTTTAATGGCACATAAAGGTCGCCAAAACGGCTCTTCCGAGTGATACCGTCGCACATTCGCGCCATCGCCACAACCTACAGCAGCACGCACGGCTGTCTTCCTCGCCATGCGGATTCCAACCTGTGTTGGCGTAAATCTCACCTTACTCCAAATATAGATTATGAAGGAGCCCTTTATAATCCCATTGATCAGCCTCAAATAAAGAAAAACATAAGGCGGCCCCCAAAAATACACGATTTAAAATATTGGGAGCGATTGTGACATGCATGGTTACACTTTAAAATCGGAATCAGACAGACAAAAAGACAGACAGCCAGCCAGCCAGCCAGCAAGCTAGACAGACAGACAGACTGAAGGGCTATAAAGTAAAATAAAAGCCCAAACATACATGTGATCTTGTTATGCAAACATATATGCTGTTTAAGTGCTTCCTCTATGGTGAAATCTCATGCTCAATGTTAACTCCTCTTAAAATTCTGTCTTGATCTTCCGTCTTCGTTCTCTGCCGTCATCCGTTCTTCATCTTCCCCTGTCTGTTGGCCGTTGTGCCCTGGTAGACCTTCTGTAAAACTCAGAAACTGATTACTTCCCCGATCCCCCCTTCCCCATGTTTCCCCCATCCTTTACTTTATATTAGATGCAACATATCTCATGCTCGCCCCTCTGTCCTTCCTGCGTCATTCCGGCGTTGTCCGCACAGCGGCGCCTCTCCTCTTCTCTCTCCGATAGCGAACACTCTCTCCCAAACAGCTGCGGGTTGGCGCAGCGCGCTCTCACTTCGTTGCTAGGCGCCGGTGGGTGGCGCTGCGCTCGGCGCTGCGCGCGCTGCGCATGTGCAGTACTCTCTGTCTCCGCACTCTCCTCTCTTTCGGGCGCTGTGAACATAAAGCGGCTTGCCATGCTCCGGCGGTTTCAGTCGACGGTCGTCCGCGTTACGTTGCACTCTCTCGCAGTACTCGATGATTGCTTGATGCGACGGTTCCTGAGCATACGCGTACTGCATGTGCATTGCATGGTGAAAATGGAAAATTACGCCCACCTCCCCTTCGCGTGAGAATCCCTGCTATAAGCGTAATCAATACGATGGAAAACGCCAATGGAACCCCCCATGAGATGCGTTGCATCACACCAGGGTTCCCGCGAGGGGAGGTGGACGTAATTTTTAGTCCTTGCTGTTACTGATGTTCTAACGTGAACTATCTTGATTTTGGCTTCACCTTGCTTCTGTTACTGATATGCCTACCTGAGCTATTTCGATTGTAGTTGCAAATCGCTTTTTACGGAAATTTGTTGGACTTCTGCTACTTGCCACTCCTCCAACTTATATTCCCTTTATAATTTGTACTTTCTACTTTAACGTACTTTTACAATATTGCTCTTATGTCGCGTTTATCGCGTATTATCCATAACATATGATTTCGTGCACCCCGTTACGCGATTATATCTGCCAACTAACCTCAGATATTTTCAAGCGAGTGCCCCACTCTAACCTCTTCCTCTCTTCCTTAAACGTTACTGTACATATATCATTCTACCCTTTTACAATAGTGTTTTTTCACATCCCCTTTTTAACCCTTCCTAATTTCCTGTGTACACCTTTTTAAATGGTCTTCTCTTTTTGTTAAAAGAGCACTAAAACACAACAATAGGTCCACAACTATTATTGTTTCCTCCTGAGTGATCAGCCCTGGTTGATATTCCTGTTTTAATCCCTGCCCACCCTGTTTATAATACTTCCCACTAGTCTAATAGAATGCCGTGCTCTTCTTGAACATAGCTCCCACGGGGGTGGGTATTTTCCACCTCTTGCCACGAAATGCACCTTCCCGCCTAGGTAGGCCAGGGGGTCACCAACACAGACCGACTTTGTGCTTTTTCAGTCACTTAATTCTTTTTTTCTTTTTCCGAGTTATCCCCAGGGTTTCCGGGCATTGTTGCACACACTCGAATTGGAGCAGTTGTTGTACCTTGTGCAGTATTGAAAGCCTAAAGCTGTGCTACTGCGAAATTCCCCCTGCACCTCGAGAAGGAACGATCAATAATACACCGCCCCACCTCTATTGTGCTGTTGGCCACGTACTTGGTCGAAGTCCGGAGGGTGATTCGTAATTGCTCCTTATCTTTTTTTTCCCACTTCCTGACCCCCTATGAGACCGACACTGGCAAAATGTTTGCCAGCCGCCTCGCGAGTCTGTGGTTTCATTATTTTGATATCATTTTTTTTCAAGTGTGGATTGTCTTTCTTTCGGAAATCCTTCCATTTTTATACCCACCTTGGTTGAAGGATATAAGTTTGCCATGTTGAGCCCCTGGGTGGTCTGGTGGTCTTGTGCGGCAGTGAACCGTTCCTCCCCCTCAGGGGGTGGAATCAATAGTGAGCACGGTGGCATACCTATTAACCTATTCCTCTTTAGTTATATTACTTTATTAATCTCTTCTACCGTTCGTGCTAGGAACTCCGTTAGCTTTTCGTATTTTATTATTTCTTGGTTTTGTTTGGATAACTGAACCTTTCGTTTATTTTGAATTTACCTCTAAGAGATTTGTTTTTGGGCAGCCGTCTAAGTAATGGTCGAAACTGTTAGCTTCTTTTTTACAACTGCATATTTTATGATCTTTAAGCCCGAACCTATACAAATAGTGGGGGGACCTGCCATGGCCCGTCACTGCTTCTGATACAAAATGATTTCTTGGGAAATGACTTGGGATATTTTTAACATTGGGGACCCATTAGTACGCCTGAGTGCTTGAACCCTCTTTAACCCATTATTTTTGCCACCTGTCTAAGGGGTCTGCAAATAATTGTCTTTTAATGAAATGCTTTGTCATCAGTATCGTAAGTTTTTCTCCTTGCTCTGCCGCTGTTTTTGCAAAATCGTCAGCTAATTCGTTTCCCGGATGGCCTGAACGACACTTTATGTGTGCCAGTTGGATTACTGCCTTACCCTTATTGCTTTCCATTAGTTTTTTAACTTCCAAAATTATGGGATTTTTATTATGAATTGATTATGGCATGTAATGCTGAAAGACTGTGTGTTATTACTTGTACCTTCTTACATTCCTTGAAACTGATATGTTCTATTGCCTTGGTGAGTGCTACCACTTCAGACTGAAAGTTGTCGCAAAATTTCGGTAAACTATACTGACAAAAATCTACCATGCTCAAATTTTCATTCATAAACAGACAGACAGACAGACCAAAATTCCTGGGTGTAAGAAGCCTAAGAAAGACTATCGTCTTTAAAACGTGCCTGCCCAAGATCCGCTGCTAAGCGCCCCTCGTACGATGTGTATTCGCGCTTTATCACCGCGAGATCGACATGTAGGTGGCGACAGCGTCGCGCTGCAAGTGTGGATGCTCCGCTGAGCGGCCCGTAAGAATGTACACTGTGGGCGCGCGTCCGGCCTTTTTCGCGCCGTATGTGCATACGAAAGGTGCAAACAAGGGTGGTATGCTGTAGGTAGGTTCCTCAACGTTCAATTTATAGCATGGAACCGGCAATAAGTTTTCATTACTAGGACAAAAAAGCGGCGACCCATCGGGAATCTCAGAACGGCCACAATAATAACAATGAACTTTTACGCCGTGGCTCGCAGCAAGCTTGATCTTTTCAGACTATGGCTTTGAGCCTTCAATAAATGCATAAATAAAAACAAATCATGAAGCCTCAATCTCTGGAATTAAGCTTTAAACAGCAATTTCAATCGCTTTCACTGGTAGCATGACGCATTCTTGCATTTGTGGGATGTCCTTAAATTGTAACACCACTTAACTGCGCATATTTTTTGAGTTCGAAAGGCAGCATAAAATTACTGAATTTTAACCAGCGCAGCGATAAAAATGCAACCATACGTTCTAACGGGTCTTTTGCGCGCAGCTTTAGATAAATGAAATTTTAGTGACTCTGAAGGCAGGTTTGATGAATAACGGTGTTGGGTCACTTATGTAAGGCTTTCGTCGCAAGTGAACTTGCGAATTAAATTGCTAACCCGCGCAGTACAATCAACATCTCATGTTTAGCTACACTTGCAAAATTTGTAACAAGCAGGTCTAGAGTGTGTACACCAAGCTTCTGGTACTTTACAGTGAGGAGAGATTTTTTGTTCCGGCTGCGCTGCTTACCATTTGAGTTCCTTTTAAATTCTAACAGGGGCCTAGAACAGCGAGATGTGTTTGCAGTCTGCGTAATGCCTGTAATTACGAACTTAAAGACGGCAAAGGAAGTTGCCCTGTTGCAGATATAGTAAAACGTTCCTTTTTATTTCTCGTCACGAAACAGCGCTACGGGTTCCCGTTATCTACTTTGTTTTGTAAACTGAATCTCACTTTTGTCTTGGCATTTAATTTTTGAAGGTTGGTTAAAAAAGGCAAGGAGAAAGTTTTCTGTGCATTTGTTTTTTTTTTCTGGAGGGTGGGGGGAGGGCGAGGAGGGGGGGAGGTTCCGCCAACGTTCCAAGAGCAGCAAAAAGAGAACGCGTGTAGCGCAAAAAGCGAAACGTTGGTTATCGGCATTACTTGCAATTGAAAGTGCGCTAGGCGTCGTGTTCCGTAGCGGTGAAAAAGCACTACCTGAACAAGTAGAAGCCCGTATTTTCAAAACTGGTTAACCCCCCTTTTGGCCCGAGGTTGTCGAGGAATTTTGTGTAACATTTTCAAAATGGTATTGAAAACAAGCATTGTGGGAAAAATACAAAAAAAAATCGAGCGAGTCATGACACCCTCCACACATGTGCGCAACAACGTGCACTATATTACGCGATTTTCCTTCCTTCTTTAAACTTAGGTCCACCATAAGAGGTTAAGACGTGACCACATTAGGCATTTGGTTATGCAGAGTGAAACAAATTTCTGGACAAGGTGATTCATAACCGGATTTGAAAATGGGATATATATTAAAATTGCCCACGAAATGCCAGCGAGAGACGCAAACTCACAAATGCTTAATTTTACCGAGAAATCCTCCCGAAATACTCTTTCGCATCCACAGAAACGTATTTTAAATAATGCGTAAAATTAGCAACACAGCATAAGCAACGACAATCCAAAAATGTGGTATTTATTTTTGAAAGTGTACGGGAACGATTCGATCACACAGGCGCTTGCGGGTGTAAAATGCGACTCCGGTAATGTATGGGCGATAGCGCACGGGTCGTGATCAGTGTAATTATTTTTGTTTGTTTCTTCTTTCTATAAGGACACAGCGCAATTTTGCAAGGCTGTGGCAAATGCACGGGTATGCACAGGTCTTGTCGCTTCTTAACAGATTCGTGTACTAAACTTTCATCCTTTAAATAATCCCCACGCCACCTTCAAAAAGCACCCTTCGACGTTCCCGAAACGGCAGACGACTGCGCTCATCAATAAGAAAAGTGCAATGTGTCTAAGCAACGTTTATAACACGTTTCACACTCAAGCGGTGACCTCGGCGAAGATGTTTCGTGGAATTAAACGAGCGCATTAACCGGCAGAGGCCGCTGATTATTGCGTTTCTAGAGGAAATTCGAAAGCACAGGTAACTGTGTCATTGCTCACTGCCAAGCAAGTACGCATATTAGTTTTTTTATTGTGTGCAGCACGCGTCTTGCGCCGCGCGCAACGTGAAAGAGCAGACAACGTGAGAGCGCCATCCACACTAGGAGCGGTACGTCGCGTCGCCGCCAAGGGCCGACTGTGTTCGATCTCGGGGCGAATACAGAACGTTATAGTCTGCGCCCCTAATCTAAAGTGACCTAAAACATAGCAAATCACCATTTATAATAAAATAACACGAAGAATTGAGTTCTTCCACAATAAAAGAAATTGACGTTAGAAAAAACGGAAATTGAAAAAAAAAAAATAAGTAGACCCGCTGAGGCTCCAACCAAGGTCGTCAATGCAACTACCTAGAACTTCACAGAGGCCACTGAGCCACACGACGGTGTCGTTTTAGCAGCAGCTCAATAGAGTGCAGCGAAGCGTTTGGAAAAACGCCTTCAGGAACGTGGGCGCAAATTTTCCATTTGCTGCGAGCGCGGGCACGCGCTGCGCAACATTCCCATTGGCTACGACGCGTGATGGAGCTGCGAACGCGAGCATGCATTGACTCGGAAAGCAATTATGTGCATACCTGACGCCCAATTGGCGGGTGCACGAGACGCAGCTGTACTAAAAGGGGTGATGATTCATGCGGAGTATGAATCTTGATTGGACAAGTGAGGGTGGCCAGTGGCCGAAAAAAGAGAAATGAAAATGTAGACATATTACTAGCCGAACTGCTGGATCAACAGAGTGAGGTGTGGAGGGGGGTATGCCACGGCCAGAGTCATTCTGTCAGGTATCATTTACAGGCTTTGCTGGAGCATCATATCCTACTTTAGCTTGACATAGCTCGAACATTCTAACGTAAAATGGTTCAAACCTCTGTGGAGGGCTTGAGTTCCACCTTTAAGTTCAGAGCAGTGCAAAAGTTGTGACTAAAATACCTTACACTAAAAAGACGGTAAGTGCGGAAAGTAATGATCCAGCTGAGACGGTGGACGACTGTACGCCCCCAAGCGTTGCCCGCAGATTGTCGTCGAATGAGTCACACATCGCCTTACAGATCATTGAGATGAACCATTAGGTAACCTAACTTTAAGCCTAAATGTGGGATAAGAAGGGTATTTAACCAAGGCATAATAGCGGGGAAAAGGAAAAGACAACGCAGGGTACAAAAATTTTAACGATGAAAATGTCAAAATGTGGTCTTTGTGGTCTTGCGTGTATCGTGACATTACACGCTCAGTAACGACAAACTCAACTGCATAAACCTTAGTCAAACCAAAGGTAGCGCCACTACTCGACGACAAAGCTCAGCAAGGAGTGATGCTCACGCAGTCTTACACTACAGAAGAAAGCATAGGTGCCTCAACAGTTTTTTATATCCTCGTCTTATTGTTATCTCAATGCTTTCCAGCAGTGCCCAAGGGTGAAAGCTGACCACGCTCCTTGATCGTTCTGCGAGTAGGTACTAATACGCTGATGGCCGTGAGGTTCTTCCATGTCGACGTCCGGTGTCAGGGCGGGTTTTGGTGTATCTGGCGGAGAAAGTATCCGCTGCCCATAAGCAGTGGTAGCGTCGTTGGAGTTTACTGCCAGCTTTCGGCGTGGCAGCGCAGAAACATAGAGCCCCTAATTCAACGATAAAGTACGTGCTTTTTGGTAGCGAATTAGATTGTCATTGCAATCACTGCGCGTCCCTACACTGTCCTCATAGAGAAGCGTGCACCAAGTTCACCCTAGATTCTTGTGGTCGCGGCACCACGTGGCTTGTCTCAGCCGTGCATATTTTTTCAGTTCTCAGTGCGTCTGATGATTTCGTGTTGTTTTCATTGATTGATTGATTGATTGATTGATTGATTAATTGATTGATTGATTGATTGATTGATTGATTGATTGATTGATTGATTGATTGATTTTTGATTGATTGATTGATTGATTGATTGATTGATTGATTGTTGATTGATTCTAGGGTTCAATGCAATGCAGGCGATGAGGCGTGACGTAGTGGAGGACACTGGATTAATTTATTTCCTCAGCTAGGGTTCTTTACGTGAGCCGAAATCTCGTTCACACGGATGTTTTTGCTTTTCGCCTCTATCAAAAAGCGGCTGCCGCGGGCGGGAATCTAGCCCGCGTCCTTGTGGTCAGACGCGCAACGCCTTAGCCACTGAGCCACCGCGGCGGGTAATTTTATGTTGCGTTGGTAGAAAACTAGGTGCAGCAACTAAGAGGTAGTTTTTACGCTGAAGATTTACAGGCATGGAATATCTATTCCCGGCCATTACAGGAGTGGGTTGAACGCGGAATTGAACGGAATGGAACTGGAATGGAAAGGCGCTGCCAATTCCCCAACACTGTTTTTGACGATGCAAGAACTCATACTATTAAAGATGTACTAAAAAATGATATCTACATATCAGTACACAATTTATGCGCACAATTACGTACTTCGGTCGGATGGGCACTCGGCAGTTTTGCCTGAAAACAAGAAAACGAAAATTGCGTGTTCTAGGCGAAGAAATCTCATTTGTGCTTTAAATACTGCAACACACATATGGGTCATCAATTTCACGGAGACGTGCTGTATTGGATAGTCCACAGTTCGACGGGAAGCACTGTTTATTCCGGTCCGTGAGGTTTTCCCAGAAGTATGCGCTTCCGCACGCACTTTCCTTCTGTATTTCTGCACCAGGTGAGTCTGCATACGCATTTCCATTCATGAGGGTCTGAAGTATGTCTTTCAGGCTTTTTTTCCCCACACTTAAACTCCTTGTAGTGCTTGCATCGCCGTGGTGCTTCCCCTGGTGGGCATTCTGCGATAGAAGAAACTCATATTATTTGTATATAAAAAAAGAGTGAGTAAACAGAAGAGATCAAATGTTCGTACAAATGAAGCATTACACTCCCACTTTTTGAAAATGCGTTTTATGATTATCATCCTCATCAGCAGCAGCAGTAGAGTACCAGCCTATTGGTCCAGTGCAGGACGAACACCTCTTCCACAAACTTCCAACCACTCCTGTCCTGCGCTGCTCGAGCGCATTCTTTGCCTCTGAACTTCCTTATTTTGTCCCTCCATCGAAGTATTGGCCTTCCCTTCCTTATGGACCCGTCTCTTGGTATCCAGGGAGGAAAACGACGAAGAAGAAAAGTGTACACGTGTCCTGCATGGGCTCTTTTTTTATTATTATAGGGTTTAACGCGCCGACGCAACGCAGGCGATGAGGCGCACCGTAGTGGAGGGCTCCGGATTGATTTTGACCACCTGGGGTCTTTTAAAGTGCACCGAAATCTAGTCAAAAGGGCGTTTTTTTTTTTTTCGCCTCCCTCAGGGAAAAGGGGCCGCCGCGGCCGGGCTCAACCCCGACCTCGTGCTGAGCAGCCAACGCCTTAGCCACGAGCCACCCGCGGCGGGTCCCTGCATGTGCTCTGCCTATTTGAAGCCTCAAGTACAGAATACGCCAATTCCTGAGGACAAACCCCTCATTAACGCCTTTGCAAAGTTCTTAGGACTACGCCAATACCAAACGTTGGCTCGTAAGTGCATTATTTTTTTTATTTTACGAGCCGCCTTTGCTCGGTAGTGGCGGCGTCGATCTAGGCCTCTTGCCTAGACCTACAGCTTCGAAGGCGGCACAATGACAACCCCTCCTGCGACCTTGGAGCAACCCCAAAGCTTCGCGCAAGAGCAAGAAAGTGGCGAAGAAGCGATGGAAGACAACCACGAACAAGAAGATAGCACCACGATGAACAGTAAGGAGGAATTAATTGAAATAATCAGCCGAGCCAAGCGACGCCAAAAAGGTGAGCAGCACTACGTTAAAAAGGTAACCCCTAATCATCCATAGGACTGACCAAGCTCAACCACCTGTAAGCCTAAGCCACCTCCATTTCCGGAAGATCACTACAAGCTCGTGATTAGACACAAAGAAGGTTTATCGCTAACCAAATTCAACCCGGCCAAGCTCGCTGGAGCCATTCTATATGAATGAAGACTTACCTAGCGAGAGGCAGACATTTGTATAAGAGTAGAAGAGACTCAAAACATCATCACCGTGAGCCCACCTTACCAGAAGGCATTGCGGGCCCTCAATCAAATCCGAGAGCTAACCATTTAAGGGAAAACACATCCGGTCAACATGTGTGAACTGGGCCTGCCGACTCGGTCGACGGAGTCGGTACGTACTACTGACGTACTACTATTCGGGACGTACTATGCCTACAACATGCAGCAAGTCCTGGGCGACCTCTACTCATCGGGGCATGAGCGCCTGACGTACCGCTGCCTCGGCAGTACCAGGACTGTTATGATCTCCTTCCAAAGACACAAGGTATCTTTTCTGTGTACTACATGGGTGTTGAAGTTAAATGTTACTTATATAGGAATGCTTTGCCAATGTGTGGTCTGTGCTAAGGATTAGCACATCGTGGCGATGTGTGTCCAAACCCCACCGTTCCGACATATGACTCCTGCAGGGCACGGGATTCGATACCGGCGGACGTCTGCAAGCCGCAGTGTTCCCTGTGCAACGGAGACCACCTGACTGCGCAAAAGGGTGCCCCAAGAGGTTTTGCAAGCCTTTCGTCTTGCGCCAGAATGCACCGGCGAGGGATCGTGAAACGCGGCGCTTGACCGCGCAATCCAGGCCCCCGCGGAGCAGGTCTCGTGGACGCAGCCCATCCCGTCATGCGTACCGTGGACCATGCCACTCCAGATCCAGATCTAAGAAGCGGAGCACATGATACGCAGGACAGGTGAGCTGGGCAAGAATTGCTTCTTCCGGTACTCATACCCCCGCTCCCCCACCTAGCCAACCTCAGTGTGTCTAAATTGCGCCTAATGTATCCGACCCACAACTCCGCCTTTTGTCCGTTTTGTAGAGAACGTGGCACGCTCTACCATATGGTGTGGGGGGTTTCAGAAAAAAACTGTGGTTGATTTCTCTGTCATAGGGATGAGTAAAACACGCAAGTGAAATGTGCAACAAAATCTGCAGCTGGGCATGATTTGGGGGTCGGCGGCTGTCTTGTGGGTGTGCTTGGCAAGCAACGTCCTGCTGGCGGGTCGCTTCAGTAAAGGTATACTGGCGTCATTTTTTGACGGATACGACGGCAAAGAAATATTGGTGTATCCCGGCATAAAACACTTTCGTGCTAAAATATAAAACCCGAAACGAATCCTAAGTATAACGTATTCTTTAGCACTAAAGGTTGCTTCTCCGCAAGAAGAACCTGTGTGCAGAGATGCATCCTTTACAGTCCGCTTGCTTCGTTGTACTGGCGTCACTTCCGGGACGGATATGACGTCAACGAAATCTTCGTGTATCCCGGAATAAAACACTTTCACGTTAAAACCCCAAGTTAGGGGGAATTCCTCGTTGGACTTATGACCAGTGGGGGAACGTGCTGTCCAGTTTCCAGTCCGGACGACCAGCTTCGATTGGTTTAAAGGGCCGTCGCAGCTGGCACCACGAATAGGGTCCTGAAATTAAGACACCACTCCACAATTTTTTTGCTAAAGAAAAAGTTGACTCTCTATTACTCTTTCTGTCCACTCTGTCGCCCTAACTGACCACCGGTGGTCAGTTTGCCTTACTATATGGCCAGCCCAGGTCCATTTCTTGTTCTTTATTTGAACTATGATATCGCCGATATCATAGAGGGTACATTAAGAGGGTTCAACTTAAATTGTGGACGACTCAGTGCGCAATGGAACGGAAGATGATAGGTGTAACATTAAGGGACAAGAAGAAAGCGGAGTGGGTCAGGGAACGAACGCGTGTTAAGGAGATATTAGTAGAAATTAAGAAGAAGAAATGTACGTGGGCGGGGCATGTAATGCGAAGACAAGATAACCGTTGGTCATTAAGGGTAACAGAGTGGCGTAGAGAACGCAAGCGTGGCAGGAGGTGGCAGAAAGTTAGATCGGCAGATGAGATCAAGAAGTTTGCGGTGATAAAGTGGTCGCAGTTAGTGCATGACAGGGGTAATTGGGGATCAATGGGAGAGGCCTTTGCCCTGCAGTTGGCGTAGATAGGCTGGTGGTGATGATGATGATGATGATGATGATGACTGTCAACACTAGTTTGTACCCTGATACAGCTGGCACGCTAGTTTTCTATCCCTAAATGTCACTTCTGTCATTATACGTTCCATGGGCCGTTAAGGCGATTTAAGTTTGCTTTTCTGTTGTTTAGCAGAGCGCCAAGTTTTCGCTCCATATGACATCACGTTGTATGTCACGTTGTATATTGAAATCACGTTGGAAATGCCCATTGGTTGTATATTCTCTTTTTGAGTGAGAGACGCAGCTTACGTTTCATAATTTGCGAGTGCCGCCAAGTGCTCCCCAGCCCATGCCTATCCTGGGATTAAGGTTCAAACGGCCAATTATAAATTGTCGTGTTGACAAAGTATTAAATTATTGTTAACAAAGATACTAAACTCATTTTTTAGTCAGCACTCCGTCTGTATTAGTTCTGGTGTCCTGTGTTCTCGTGCAGTTTCACGCCAACAAAAAAAATGTGCAGTAACTGTCTCGATTGTATTTGACTTGCACTGGCAGATATATCTACGACGGGACGACTGCGACGGCCGCCGCGCAAATGGTAGCATCCAGCGCCGTGCAAGCCTCGGCACATTAGCACAGCACCGCCTATCGATCGCTTCGGCTACAAAATCGGAGACAACAATAATACTCACCACTGTGACTATCGTGTTAGTAGCGATGAAAGCGTCAATGACGCACGGCATTTCCTATTACACGTGTGACCCTTCTGCGAAATTTGTCGCAATTCAACCGGACGCAACAACCGCCGTACTATCCTACCGACAGGAACGTGAACCACAATATAGCCGCCTCCAGAGCCCGGACCAAAATTCCAATTTCTAGCGTTGTGACCCTTAATTCTCGCTCCAAGTTTACGGATTTTCAAGCCCCCGCCATCACCCAAACTGCTGCAGAATGATTTCTATATAGCCTACAAGCTCCGACGTTATGATTAGCTCCTGCGTGTACTGAGGGCTATTGAGGATGGAAGAGCTGAAAGAAACTTGGCCTGAAGACTCCTCCCAATTGCTTCTTGTGTTTATTTTCTCTCTCTCTCTCTCTCTGCCCCTCTCTCTCCCTCCCTCTCTTCCTCTCCCTCTGTCCTTCTCCCTCCCTCTCTCCATCCCTTCATCTATCTCTCTACCCTTATCCCTCCCTCCCTCCCTCTCTTCCTCTCTCTCTCTTACCCCCTAGGCACAGGTGTCGAAATTTCAAACTGGCCAGACCAACATACCCACACAGAGCATCCAACCAGCTAGTACAATCCCAACAGCTATGTTTCAACACTCCGTTATCATCGAGGTGCAATCGCCGCAGAACTTCAAAATGGAGAGTTCATCCGAAAACGCACCCGCTATGCCCCTCAGAGCAGTTATCACAAAACCAATGAATAATAGTGGCTGCGACCTGCATTATGATCCTAATAATCAGCCAATTTATATCCTGTGCAGGCGGAATGCCTGTTAGAGATTGAACAAAGCTGTTGGGCAAGTTGGTGCCTTATGATTGGAAAATAGAGCGCGACTTGGACAACGACACTAAAGAAGGACGACGGGACAAGCGCTGACTTGCAACTAACATTTATTGAAGCATCGTCCCATATTTATACATGGATCATTAGGAGCATGCGCATTTGGTACACTACATGGAACGCATCAAACAGAAGACATGATCAAAGTGATGTTTTCAACAATTTAATCTCGCTGGCACGCAAAAGCACAGATTTATCGCGACGCACTTGTCCCCTTTCTGCTTAATATAAAACGCTTCCATGAGCTCCTTCGCCACTGTATTATCACTCCTGCCGAGAATTCTAATCTGCTCAAAGAAAGGTCTGCATTTTTTCCAAAGAACTGACAGGCCTGCAATCCTCGCAGTGCGCGCGCGTATTATTGTTAAGAGAACAACTATGCTCGCGTGCCCGGTCATTCACACATCTACCCGCCTGGCTGATGTAGGCCTCCCCGCATGAAAGCGGTATTTCGTAGACTACCCCGACGTCACAGGGCACAAAGCGGTTGGCATGCTTCTTTTCGCACTTTTTCGGTTTGGTCTTGCTGGAAATATACGCACACAGGCGGCCAAGGTTTTGTGGAGCAGAAAACATCACCGGCACTTTGTACCGTTCTGCCACCTTTTTCAAGTTGTGCGTAACTCTAAGTATATAGGGCAGAACAACATGCTTCTCCTTAGGTTGTTTTGGCCGCTTCGCACGTACTGTTTGCCTGCGTTAGGCAATGCATTGACGTAAACGGCGTGGTCAATTTCCGGGATTCTTGTGGTATGTCGGTGGACCATTCTATACGTTTATTTTAGTTTTATCTGGACGCAACATTTGTTTCTTTCGACGGACACATGTACATTCAGATTGATTGATTGATTGATTGATTGATTGATTGATTGATGATTGATGATGATTGATTGATTGATTGATTGATTGATTGATTGATTGATTGATTGATTGATTGTTTGATTGATTGATTGTTTGATTGATGATTGATTGATTGATTGATTGATTGTTTGATTGATTGATTGATTGATTGATTGATTGATTGTTTGATTGATTGTTTGATTGATTGATGATTGGATTGATTGATTGATTGATTGATTGATTGATTGATTGATTGATGATTGATTGATTGATTGATTGATTGATTGATTGATTGATTGATGATTGATTGATTGATTGATTGATTGATTGATTGATTGATTGATTGATTGATTGATTGATTGATGATTGATTGATTGATTGATTGTTTGATTGATTGATTGATTGATTGATTGATTGATTGATTGATTGATTGTAGGGTTTAACGCGCCGACGCAACGCAGGCGATGAGGCGCGCCATAGTGGAGGGCTACGGATTAATGTTGACCACCTGGGGATTTTTAACGTGCGCCGAAATCTCGTACACACGGGCGTTTTCGCTTTTCGCCTGCATCAGAAAAGCGGCCGCCGCGTACATTCAGAAACAAGGAATTTGTATCGAGTTCTGTGTTGCGCCGGTCTTATGCAATATTTTTCTTGCCATGGTCGACCGTTACCTGCTTTTAAGTTTTGACAAGGATGTTGCTCATCGTGTTTTTATATATGTCTACAATTTTTTAGTGGTTTTAAGAAAACAGTGTTCTCCTAACTACCTTGCAACCGCAATAGGGATTTCAGAAAATTTTTGTCGCCATGGGAAGGGTCTTGCATTTACACACGAGGTTCTAAGTCACGACCCCCGTGCAGTTTTTAGATGTAAATTTTAAGTTTTCATCCGACCATGTTTGTTGGGACTATCGCCCGCGTGCCCGTAAACAGCTTCTGCCGTTTTCATCATCTCATTGAAATACAATCTCAACTAAAGAGACTTCTGTCGGTCGGTTACCCAAGCTATAACGGCTCGTGCCGAAGCCTTGCTAACGAAAGCCAAAGGCCAAGTAGATGCGAAGCGGCCAGAACAACCTAAGGCGAAGCCTGTTGTTCTACCCTATATACATAGAGTTACGCACAACCTGAAAAAGGTGGCAGAATGGTACAAAGTGCCGGTGGTGTTTTCTGCTCCACAAAAACTTGGCCGCCTGCCTGCGCAAATTTCGGGCAAGACCAAACCGAAAAAGTGCGAAAAGAAGCATGCCCACCGCTTTGTGCCTGTGACGTCGGTGTAGTTTACGAGATACCGCTTTCATGCGGGGAGGCCTACATCGGCCAGGCGGGAAGATGTCTGAATGACCGGGCACGCGAGCATAGTTCTTAAAGGAGCCATGAAGAGAAAACACAAGTTTGGTTCATTCAAAAGATTGTCTCGTTAGAATCATACTGACACCACTTTTAACGTAAACTTCGCCCAAATAAGCTACATAATTAGGAAAAACGGGAATGGTCATGCGACCCACCAGCTCATTTCCCGCAACAGAACCTATGATGTCACATGAGCTAAGCTCTGCGATTGGCGGAGGCTGGCAGAAGCAGACGCAAATTAGGTATAGCTTACAAACTAGACGAACGAGCGATTTGCGCTTAAATTTAGGGCACATTCTTTACAAAGCAATAAGAATGATGGGACAAACAGTGGAAGTTACGAAAGCACATGTAAACATAGAAGTACTGATGCGTTCTGCTGTTCGTACTGCGCACAGCATGCTTGGTTTAGCTGCACAGCACTACGGGGCTTGGGGTTGTCTCAGACGACACTGGCCGATTGACGCAAGCAACGGTGTCTTACGTACCCCTTTGTCGAGCGAGCACTGTTTCAGGGAACGAATATTTTCTCCCAGAACAAAAACAAACCAGGTTTAAATGCGGGCAAAAACAACAACCACGCTTGCCACGGTATGGTGGCGCCATCTAGGTTATGGAACGTAAAGAAACGCGGGAACAAACCAACACCGCTGTACAGGGTGGAGACAACCTTTGAACGGTCCCGTGCCGCCGCAATTGGGCCAACGGGCTCAACGCGTTATTCTTTTCGTTTCCCACGAGACCTAGCAACGCGAAACAGACAATATGATTCAAACTTCTTCAGTAAACCGCGTTGCGGCGATAATTTTAGCGCGGTTTTGACACAATGACTTGCTTCGGCGGCGAGCGAGCAACCAAAAATGGCGGCGCCAGCGTATACGTGTCTCTACCCTGTACGGCGGATGCGTGAATGAAGGTACTCTAGGCTGCAGAGCGGTCGGTTCCTGTGATGTCATTTGGGACCACGAAAACGCACGATTGAGCGGGAAAATCGGAATTTTAACCTAAATTGTTTAATTTCGCAGTGAATAAAGCACCGTTTGTATCCGGACAAGCGCTGGGGGCACTATAAAACACGAAATCTTTCGAATAAAACCAACTTGCATTTTCTTTCATGGCTCCTTTAACAATAATACGCGCGCGCATTGTGAAGATTCCAGGCCTGTCAGTCGTTTGGAAAAATGCAGACCTTTCTTTGAGCAGATTAGAATTCTCGGCAGGAGTGATAATGCAGTGGCGAGGGAGCTCTTGAAAGCGTTTTATATTAACCAGAATGTTGACAAGTGCGCCAGTGATACATCTGTGCTTTTGCCTGCAAGCGAGTTTGAGTTTTTGAAAACGTCACTTTGATCGTGTCCATCTGTTTCATGCTTCCAATTTAGCGTACCCTAGTGCGCATGCGTTCGATGATAAATGTATAAATATGAGACGATGCTTCAATAAATGTTAGTTGCAAGTCAGCGCTTGGCTCGTCGTCCTTCTTTAGTATCGTTGTCCAAGCCGCGCTCTATTTTTCAAAAGGCGGCAGCATTAAGTGCCCCATTCTGTGAAAAAGCGCCGTTGCTGTTTTTCTTGCCCTGTCAAGAAAATGCAGGCCGCTGTAGAAGTAAGTAAATAAAAAAACACATGCGTGATATGCAGGAATTTGAATCTGGGTTTCCAGGTACCAGCCCGATGCTCTAACGACTGCCACTATTTCTGCACTTTTTTGTTGTCTTTATTGCCTGGGAGAATACGTTCAAACACGACAGTACGAGGACACAACATATTCAAGAAAACAAGATAATATATTGAAGTTAGGAAAAGAACAAATACACCAAAATTCAGGCACGGCCGCAGCGGCCGCATGTCTGATAGAGGCGAACAGCAAAAACCCCCGTGTTTTCGAGACTTTGGCGCACGTTAAAGATCCCCAGGTGGTAAAAATTAATCCGGAGCCCTCTACTACAGTAATCACACGGATAACTCTCCTACAGGATAACTCTACTACAGGATACCTCTACTACACGGATAACTCTAATAACTCTACTACAGTGCGCCCACCTGATCACCTGTGAAGCTTTGGTGCATTACACGTCATAATGAAGCAAACCAAATTCAGGCTACCTGCAAGCTGATGATGATGAGGAGGATAATACCCTTAATGTTCTTTGAACGTGCCCACAAAGGGGTATTGGTCAGTGCTAAATCATTTTTAATGCGTTAGAATTTTGATAGAATTATTTATTTCCGAAAAGAAAAGGCTGTGAAATAAAATTTCAGAATGAATAAAACCCCAATTACTCATTAATTACGTATACCTCAGCAATTCAAACGATTTACAGCAGAAAGGTAAGCACTTCGCTCGTAGCAGAATAAAAGTTGTCGTCGTCGTTCATTTTTTGTGCACATGCCCACTTGGGAGATTGGCCCTGAATCGGGAGATTTGAAGTGTGAATGTGTCTATAATTATCATCATCACCAGAATCCCCATCATCGGCCTGCTCAGGTCCACTGCAGGACGAAGGCCTCTCCCACTGACCTCCAACCGCTCCTGCTTCAGAATGAGAGACAGCTGGGCGAGTTGGAAGGGGTTCATATTCAAAAGTTTAACTGCGCCAAAGACGGATACAAGAAAGCGCAGACGGATAACTGCGCTCGTCTGTGTCCTTTCTTGTATCCGTCTTTCCTGCAGTTAAACTTTTGAATATGCGCTCCTGCTTCGCTACTCGAGTCCCCAGTTTACCACCGCAGTTTCGTATTTCATCCTTCCATCGTGTTATTGGGCTTCCCCTTCTTGTATACCCAGCTCTTGGTATCCATTGTGTTACCCTAATTGTCCACTGGTTGTCCGTTCGTCTCACTACATTGCCAACCCAATTCCATTTGTTACTCTTTATTTAAACTATGATATCATCAACTCTAGTCGGTTCTCTTATCCAGATAGCTCGTTTCCTGTCACTAAGTGTTATTCCGAGCATTATTCGTTTCATGGCCCCTTCAGCCGACCTAAGTTTATTTCTACGGGATTTCCCGATCAATATATTCCAAGCGCCAGTGAATATAATCCCAGCGCAACTGAATATAATCCAGGCGCCAACCAATATGATCCGGGAGTCACTCAGGGCAGAACGGACGCGAGCATGTTGTAACTTAGGCGCAACCAATACCGTACAGGCACAGTTTATTTCCATGCAAGTTGGCTGGACTAGGTTACGGGATCTGTTTAAGCTGATAACTTAGAAAGGGCGCACAGAAACAGAGTCATGTTACTTTCAACCCCTTCGCCTAATTACTATATCAACCCGAGGATGGTGTCATCCGTATGAATTATTGCATGTAAATTGCTCATTGATTCGATATGTCAGGGGAAACTGCCACAACGGCTAACTTTCGAAACCAAAAAGTCACGTGATTCTGGCTTTAGCTGTACGAGAATTCCGCTCTAAATTATGACGCCATAAATATCAATCAAATGCATTTCACTGGCTCCTCATCGTGTATAATGGCGGATCATCTCCATAATACCACGTCACATGTGAGCTCCAGGACTGGTACAACTCCAAAATTGCCAGCTCATGCGAAAACGATCTGGAACACCCAACGTAGGCATGGGTCATGTGACGAACACAAACAGGACACCCCTTCTATTAGGTGCGACCACTAAAGAGTCACGTCACTTACCATGAGCTTTAATGCATCACTTACATTTGTACGAGCAACCGCGTCACCGGCAATACGTGAACGCTATTGACTTGCTTGTTTACGTGACGCGAGAAAAAAGCCTGTCCTTGTGAATATGATTTCTTATGATGTCGCATGACTCCTACGGATGATGAGCTATTCACGCGAGTTACCATGACGTTTATTACCTCACACGTAATGGCATCATAGGTCTCAAATATTCGCCATTCTTTTGCTTGTTTGCGTGATGTGGAAAAGAATTTCGTCTTTGCAAACATGATTCCCAGTCCTGTTGCTTGACTTCTATGTATCATGATTTAGTCACCTGACTTACCATGAGGCTTACTGCATCACAAATATTTCCATCATACGTATCAAATCAAGGCTGTTGAATTACTTGTTCATGTGATGTGCAAAAGAATCTTGTCATGGCGAACATGATTCCTTGTGATGTCGCATGACTCGTATGAATCATGAATTATACACGTGACTCACAATGACATTTTTTTACATTACAAGTATTCGCATCATAGGTATCAAATTAACGCTGTTAAATTACTTGTTTACGTGATTTTCAAAAAGTCTTGTTATGGTGAACATGATTTCTCATGATGTCGAATGACTCCTATGGATCATGAATTAGTCATGTCATTTACCGTGATGCTTTTTACATCCTATGTATTGGCTTCGTAGGTATTAAATAAACGCTGTTGAATTGCTTGTTTACGTGATGTGAAATACTCTTGTCACGGCGAACATGATTCCCAGTCCTGTCGCGTGACTTCCATGTATCATGATTTATTCACGTGTCTTACCATGAGGTTTACTGCATCACAAATATTGGCATCATAGGTATCAAATCAAGAGTATTGAATTACTTGTTCTTGTGATGTGCAAAAGAATCTTGTCATGGCGAACATGATTCCTTGTGATGTCGCATGACTCGTATGTATCATGAACTAGTCACGTGACTTATCGTGACGTTTTTTACATCACAAGTGTTGGCATCATAGGTATCAAATGAATGGTGTTGAATTACTTGTTCACGTGATGTGCAAAAGAACCTTGTCATGGTGAACGCGGTTTATTGTGATGTCGCATGACTTTTAGGGATCATGAATTAGTCACGTGACTTACCGTGACGTTTTTTACATAACAAATACTGACATCATGGGTATCAAAGGAATGGTGTTGAATTACTTGTTCACGTGATGTGCGAAAGAACCTTGTTATGGTTAACGGGATTCATTGTTATGTCGCATGAATTTTATGGATCATGAATTGTCACGTGACTTACCGTGACATTTTTCACGTCACAAGTATTGGCATGATGGGTATCAAATAAACGCTGTTGAATTGCTTGCTTACGTGATGTGCAAAAGAATCTTGTCATGGTTGATTCTAAATGATGTCGCATGACATTTATGGATCCTGAATTAGACATGTGACTTACCATGACGTTTTTTACGCCACAAAAATTGGCATCATTGGTATCAAGTTGAATGGTGTTGAATTACTTGTTCATCTGATGTACAAAAGTAACCTTCTTATTCTGAACATGATTCCTTATGAAGTGGCATGACTCCTATGGATCACGTGACTACCAAGATGTTTTTTACATCACGAGTATTGTCATCATAAGAATCAAATGAACGCTGTTGAATTGCTTGTTTACGTGATGTCCAAAGAATCTTTTCATGGTGCATATGATTGCTCTTAACGTCGCATAACTTTCATGGATCATGAATTAGTTACGTGACTTGGCCATTACGTTTCTTACATCACAAGTATTGGCATCATACCTATCAAATGAACGGTGTTGAATTACTTGTTCTCGTGATGTGCAATAAGAATGTTTTCCCGGTGGACATGATTCCTTATGATGTAGCATGACTCCTATGGATCATGAATTAGTCAGTGACTTACCATGACATTTCTTACATACCAAGCATTGGCATCATTTGTATCAAATAAACGGTGTTGAATTTGGTGTTCATGTGCAAAAAGAATCTTGGTGAACATGATTTCTTATGATGTCGCATGACTCCTGTGGGTCATGAATAAGTCCCGTGACTTACCAGGGCGTTTATTACATCACGAGTATTGGCATGATAGGTATCAAAAAACGCTGTTTAATTGCTTGTTAATGATGTGCCAAACAATCCTTTCATGGTGAACATGATCTACTGTATTGTCCGAAGACCCATATTGCTCATGATTTAGCCACGCGACTTACCATCACCTTTTTTACATCAGAACAATTGGCCTCAAAGGTATCAAATGAACGTTCTAAATTGCTAGTTCACGTGATGTGCAAGAGTCGTGTCATGATGAACATAATTCCTTAAAATGTCGCATGATCCATACGGATCATGAATTAGTCCCGCGAGTAACGAGGACGTTTTTTCATCACATGTAATGGCATCGTAGGCATCTAATAAACTCTGTTGAATAGCTTGTTTGCGTGATGCGGAAAAAAATGTCATCTTAACCATGACTCCTTTGGTATCGCCTGAGTTCATGGATCAAAAATTTGCCATGTGACTTACCATGACTCTATATCACTCTCTGTGCCAGTGTCCTGCTTACCAAAACTCCCCACTCTCCTCCTTATCCCACTGGGAGCAGGCCCTGTGCAGCTACGAGGAGTTCGGACAACGTCTGCACACCTTCCGAGCTCTGGTGGTCCGCCATACCACCTCGCTGACCCGGTTTTATAAATAAAGTTATGCCTCTTTCCCCTCTCTATCTCTCCTCTCCCCCATCACCCCCTCTCTCTTGGCGTATAGAAACACTTCGAAAATCACTATGTTAGGGAGAGATTCGGAATACCATGCCACTGAAGCTGCGCTTTTCATACTATGCTATCCAATGCTCGAAATTCAGCAATTATTTTATTATAAAAAAACGATATTATCCGTAAATGGGGAGCAGGAAAAGAAGGATGTCTAAGCTTTTTTCGTCCGTGCGGTTTGTTAACAGGAAATTCTTGTCGACGAAGTGGAAAAGTGGAAATACGAGGCCAAGAAGTGGGAGAGAACGTGCCGACGAAGCAAGCCCACGAGCAGGTGAGTGCGCGCCTCAAGAAAGAAACCTTTCTCGTGGTCGGAGTCAAACCCGGGTACCTCGCGTTACGAAGCCGACATGTATTCGGATGCAATATCACCGCTTTTTTCCTTCACTGTGATTGAGATGTCATCTCATTCGGAGCGCACAGCATTTCCTTTGGGTTCGTGGCGCGAGCGTTGGCTGTGGACATTGGCTGAGTTGATGTGCACTTCGGCAGTTTGAATTTTAGAATTTAGAGGGGGGTGGATTGTGGACTTTTATTTAGCTTAGTTCACACGGAGAAAGCTTCGCTTTTAGCCCTTTTCCTTAAAGAAAGGTGCACACCTAAGAAAAGCCAAGTTAAAGCTAGTGCAGACCAACAGCTCCGCTGTTTCCTCAGTTTTCTCAGTTGCGACGGGGGCAAATTTTTTTTTTCGTATTTTCGGCGTTCTTTTCCGGGAAGTTTCATCTCACTCTTCATTGTTTGGAGGATATGTGGAACAGGCATATTTTATATTTCATGAGTGTACTTTTTGAAAATCTTTATCATCTTCGTTTTTTGTATTCTTTGGTTTTTCACAATTCCAATCGACCAATGGTCTCAATTCAGGCTATTGTAACGATTAAATGTGGTACATCCACCAATTATTCATTTTCGTACAAATGCAGATCGCGGTACGGTTGGCTTGGTTTTCGAAATCCCGTTATGCTAATATCTCAATTCACGCTACTATAACATATAAATGTGCTAGTTCTGTCAATAATGTCCTGTGGGTGCTGCAGCCATTTGTAATAAATAAATAAATAAATAAATAAATAAATAAATAAATAAATAAATACGTATTGTCGTGTAAATGCCGGGCGTTATATGCTCCTGGCTGAGGAGGAGGGGGGTACCTGACAAAAAACGTTACGCATTAAAATCTGCGCCACCCGATACTGTACGACGCAGATTGCGGTCTGGGATGTTCCAAAGTGCTATGCAGAATTTTTAATTTGTTATTGTGAAATCCTTGTGCTCCCTCTAAAAATTGTCGTTTTCTTCAAAATATTTTGCGTTGCACAAAAGACTACCCATGTACTTTCTAAGACCACTAAAAAGAAAACAAGCGAAAGAAATATTCCCGAGTAAAGGTTGCAATATAACCAAGGGACCGTACGTGCAGTGCAAAAAGGGTAAAGAGGGCACTTGTGTGTCTAGTGGTAAGGATGTTTCTGGAGGTGAAATACCGCGAAAATTTTTCTACCGTTTCATATTTGTTAATTAGAAAATACCGTGTATTTGTCAAGTTTTCCGCTTTTCTTTGCATGATAACTTTAATCCTTTGGGCCCTTATGGCGACGTCCCAACAGAAAAGTTCCTCCAGCGCATTGAGGACGAAACCAAAACTTTTAGTTTTCTGGGGAACAGTTCTTCAAGCGTGTCTATAGCAATAGAGATCGCCATTATTGGGAGATGAACGATACAAAAACAAAGAAGCCCCACTTAAGACCGCAATGACGACGTGGCGGTTAAAAAACAGAGCTCTCATGCTTGCGGATTTATAAATAGCTCCACGAGAAATTTTTTCTTTTTGTTTGTAGACTGATGTGATCATAATATTTTATAAACATGGTAAAAATTTGCGTTCCAAATAAATTCCTGATTGCGAGATGCTTTAAATAGTCAGCACGTTAAATAATGCGTTAAAACGTGCATTTACAGCTCTGTGTTTTGTAATAGGGTAGCTAATTGGGCGATTTGAGTACGTTTATGGTGGTCACCGCAGACGAAAAAATCGCTCGAAGGGTATGGATGCCACGAGCGCTGTCTAGCAACTGAACTTTTATTCGGAAAACACGAGTCATCTCAGCAAAAAATTGGGATTACAAATCGAAAAACTAAATAAAAAATACAAATGGCGCAAAAACTTATCACACGAATACGCACGTCTTGTTTAGGAAGGCAACCGCCTCATCCGTTAGCGAAACTGAAGGGTGGCACAAACTTGTTTCTGCTTTTTATAGCCCTGTACACTTCAGCAATTTTCTTCGTGCGCTTAAGTTTTTCTTCTTAACGCCATCCTTGCGTTTTTTATCTCTTGTTGCCATAGTATTTTAATACCAAAAACTTTTTTGCTCGAAATAAAAAAAAAAAACAGGAATGGAAGAGTAAACTTTGGAATCAACAAAAGACGATAAGTATTAATAACTTGAGACACTGCTGACCAACTGCTTTGCCAGGATACACTCAAGCGGATAAAAAACTAGATATTCCGGATACAACGAGGAGAATAACAAATGCCTCCGCTCAACAAAGCATTTTAAGGTAGAGTGAAAGGTCGAAATTTTTCCTTTTTTTTGAACTTCGATACCTATAACACCACTAGTTCAATCATAATGGCTCACGATATTAGAATTCTGTTTGTGTGAAGGGGGTGGGATTTTCAGAACTGTACAATAAGCCCAGTTGCTTGTTTTTTAAACTTAGACATACAGCAGAGTT
Organism: Haemaphysalis longicornis; assembly: GCA_013339765.2. NCBI lineage: Eukaryota > Metazoa > Arthropoda > Arachnida > Ixodida > Ixodidae > Haemaphysalis > Haemaphysalis longicornis. The sequence continues at coordinate 17,046,855 of CM023458.1, forward strand.
AAAAAAACACGGCGCAAAAAGGCAACGGTTCTCCTCATTAAAAAACAAAAGATATGCCGCAGAATCTTCTTGTTTCCCTCACACGGAAAGTGCAAGTTATGGCTTTTGTACAGCGGTCTTTACCGTCAGTTGTATTTTTTAGGTTTATTTTTCTGAACGTTCACACATCAGCAACCCTTTACGCTTGAACGTTTTTTTCGCACAGCCTTTCTACTAGCTCAGAACTATAAACCTCATTTTAATCTCACCGGTACCATTAAATTACTATTGTCTCTCTTTTTAAATTTAATAAACTAAAAAGCACAATGAACACGTAAAGCTATATGTACAGAGGGCAACACACTTGTCTATAACACTGGTTTCGTACTTATAGCCTTATCTTGCCTCGGCCTAAAAGCATTTGAAGAAGACCATTGTGTCATTCTGAAGTCTTAACCATGTACTTTGACCTCAGCGTTTTTTGTGACAAGTTCGAGTCTGCAGTTTTGAGAGGTAACTAGTTGAAGTTGAACTCAGTGTCATAGACAAGGGTGTTGCGCACTGCACTCAATTTTACATTTTTCAGTGGTTACATTCTTCAAGGAACAGCAATTTTATAGGTACGTACTTGGAGGCGGGCTGGGACGAGGTGGACGTGAAGGACGAGGAGGGCGAGGTGGGCGAGGATGACTAGGCCGGGGTGGACGGCACGAAGGGCGTGGAGGGCGCCCAAGACCCGGAGGACGCGGACGAAGTAGGCCGTTTAGAAGGTCGCCAAGAGGGCTTGGAGGGACTCGAAGACCTGGGGGACCTGGAGGGCGTGTTCGGGTTGCAGGGCTGTGAGAGCTTGGGGAGTTGTCGGTTTGTCCAGGACCCGCAGGACTGGGCGGTCCTGAATCGGCGGGTCCTTTCGTGGCACCACCATCTTCTTTACTTTTTTCAGCATTTCCATTCTTTGCAGGTGTCTCTTCCTCTTCTGAAGAGTCTGCAGCCCCTTCAGCCGGCAACAGCAGGTGCAAGTTGAGAAAAAGGAACACAACACAGAGCGCCGCAGTTAAATTCATTTAAAAACAAGCTGCTAACCCACCGTTCAGGAAATGTATGGGTTCTAATAGAAGCTTTAGATGCGAGTACATATACTAGGGTATATATAGACGTAAGAAATAAAATTTTCTTGCTATTCATTACTATCCACAAGTGCTTCGTTTTGATCGCCGCTGCCCGTATTGTTCGTCGAAGTGGAATCAGTCCGGGCTTTGTTCCTCGGCACTGACACTCCAGGGTCAGCCACTTCACTTGGTGAAACAATATGAAGGAACGACTTTTCTGCATAGTGCGCATGGCGAATGACAGCTGCAAGCGTTCAAGTAAAACCAGCGACCAGCGCAGGCCAGGATTTTCTGCAAACTTGTTGTGGCGTCGGAAAAGATTTACGAATGATATGACGAAGTGTTATGCTGGAAGTGCTTCTGCGTTAGTAAAAATATATTTCCGTTCAGCCCATATTTACATGTTTTCAAATACGCAGATTATATAGTTCATGTTTATGTTTATATATAGTTGATCTTTATTCGCATCAAGTAAATACATGATGCTGGAGGTCCGCAGAAAAAGCCGACTAGATGTCAGCTTGACGGAGCCGCAGACCCCCCCCCCCCCCCCCGACCCGTTTCCCCCACTGGCCGCTTGAACAGCATTTGGAAACGTTGTCCGAAAATAAAACAATACTGTTCGTTACAGCAATCGGGTTTGTAGGAAATCAGTAAAATATAGTGACACAGGAACATCATTAAAATACAGCATAAATGTCATTAAAATACAGTAAAAAATCACTAAAATACAATGACGCGGGGAAAACAACCACATAAAGTGTCGGCTCGACGATTGTAATAAAAAGAGCTTTAAACACAACTGAAAGACATATATTTGCCGCTTTCGTCAGTGGCAGCCTAAGAACCTAAAATGCAAGGAACCTCTACACGGAGTAAAAAAAACAATCAAGCACACATCAAAATACACCACCAAACAACATTCTCAGGAGAAGATGAAGAAATTGCGCAGATTCCTAAAGGTGATACCTTCTAATGCTACGTTTCTAGAAAGAAATGTGTTGAGCAATCTTGGTAGTCGGTTTTCGAGCATTTGTTGTCCGTAAGACTTCCTGTATGTCAAAACGCTCCAATGTTCTGTGTGTCGTGTGTTGTACACAATATCGTTTGGTTTTAGTTTTGCCAGGTGTTTAAGGAAAGATCTGCCCATTTTTACTTCTTGTTTATAAACCTTACACAGACGGTAGTCGAATATTGTGGTTACTGGCAATACATTGTATTTGTCGAATAAAGGTTCTGTGTGTGATGGAAAGAAATGTTTTCGAGCATTTTAATTACCTTTTTCTGTAGCCTGTGAATTTTTTGCAAGTTTTTCTGAGTAGTTGTTCCCCAGACCAAATGGCAATAGTTTAACCTTGAAGAAAACAATGTGTTATATATGAGCACTATATTTTAGGCGGTAGAATATGTTTATGGCGGTATAGAAGGCCAACTATTTGAGAATATTTTTTTTTGCGAGTAATGTTACGTGCTCATCCCAGGATAAATGTTCGTGAAATATGACTCCAAGTGTTTTTACTGACGGTACTATCTCCACTTTGGCAGAGTTTAGAGAAATAACATTGTCAATTATTACCGGCGTATTTCTGGCGCGAAACAATATTGCTTTCGTCTTCGGACCGCTAATCTTTAAACTATTTTGCTTTGTTCATGATTCTAGTTTCCGCAAAGTTGAGCTTGCATTTACAATTAATTCGTGCGCTGATTTACCATGGAAGAATATACTCATGTCAGCGGCATAGATGATAAACTTAGCGCATGATGATACGCCAATAATATCGTTGACGTAGATATTAAAAAGAAAGGGTCCCAGAATGCTGCCTGCGGCAACCCACTTTTTACTCGACAAGGTTCTGACGAAACGCCATCCAAGGCTACGATTTCATTACGATCTTTGAGGTAAGATTTAATGAAAAAAGCTGCCACACCACGTATACCGTAGCGCTGTAGCTTCAATACTAGCAAATTGTGGTTGATATGGTCGAATGCTTTTGTTAAATCAATAAATAGACCGATTACCATGTTTCCTCGGTCTAATTGAGACAAGATATATTTTTTGTGATCTCTAAGCGCAATCTCCGTTCCAAGACCCTGACGAAAGCAATATGGACGATCGACTATTATGGTATGTTTTTGGTCGAATCTAGTCAAGCATTTTATAAAAAGTTTTTTAAGTGATTTTGAGAGTACTGGAAGTATAGAAACTGGTCGGTAATTTCCCATATCATTTTTGTCTCCCTTTTTGTGAAGCACTGTCACCCGAGCGGTCTGCATTTTTGAAGGAAAAACACGTTGGCTAATAGACAAATTAAATATGTGAGCAATGTATGCTGTCGAAAAATAGATAACGTATTTTAAGGGTTTTACTTGTATGTCATCGATGTCAAGCGCGCTGCTATTGTTGAGCCCTCACACAACATCCCTTACTTCACGGTAGCTGACAGGATCAAGAAATATGGAGTTATCTATGTACCGAAAGTTTTCAAGGTCGTTTTGTACATTCCCACTTCGTACAACGTCAACAAAATACCGGTTGAACGCATCGGCAAGCGGCTTTCCTGGAAGTTCAATGCCGTTTTGCTTATGGTGTGAGTAGTGTCTTGGGGAATATTCCGTTTTAATAGAGAATGCAATTTTTAGATGCAGCGCATCTTGGGGAATATTTCGTTTTAATAGAGAATTTATTTCTAGATGCAACGCATCTCTTTAACTCGCCTTGTCCCGCGTTGTCGCGGCTTAGTCCGCATCCCTCCCCCATTCTCCTCGCCGCGGTAGCTCCGCGCTCCGCCGCTCTCACCGCAGCGTCCTCTGTGCGTCAGCGCGGTCAGCGCGCAGCTTGCGCTCGGCTGCACTCGCTCCCGTCGCCATGCCAGCTGTGCGTTAGCGCGCAGCTTGCGCTCGGTTAAAAAATTTACACCACCTTCCCGCGAGGAGAACCATGGGGTAGGTGCGGCGCATCGGGGGTGAGCATGCTGCGTAAATAGGGTACACAAGAGCAATCCACACGCTAACATCGCTAACATAACGGTAACGCAACGGCAACCCCCGATGCGTCGCATCTACCCCATGGTTCCCCTCGCGGGAAGATGGTGTAAATGTTTTCCACATTGTTGCTGTATTTCGAAGCGCTGGTGTGAACATGTTACTGTAATAGTCACGTCGAGCTTTTTTAAGTGCAATGCACTTCTTAAGCGACCCTGAACCTGCGTCCACCGGCGATGTCCGCGCACGTGGAGATGGGCGCGCGCAGCCTGGCCGCTGACATAGCACATACCCACGTGGGGGATTGGCCAGGAATCTCCTCGTCTTCCTTGGCAACGGGGGGAGATGGGCGCGCGCTGCCTGGCCGCTGACATGGCACATACCCACGTGGGGGATTGGCCAAGAATCGGGCGTGAGAAGGGCTAATGCACCTGCTTAAAGGAGTACTGACACGAAATTTCAAAGCTGAGATCCGCTCTAGCAATCAAGTACAACGACAACACAAATAGGTGTCTGTGAATAAATGCATCTTTCTTTCTTTGTAGTTGTGTGTGTGTGTGTGATCTCTCTTTCGTTAACATTACCGAACCGCGCAAATTCAACTCGTGCATTCGCACTTTCACATTCTTCCCCTCGGGGAAATGCGGGGAATTTTTTTTAAGCCCTTATCTAAATGGTTCCGGAAAACTTTGTATTGCTTTAACAAAGCTGGATTTCTTGTTCTAATAAATTCGTTGTACAGGACATTTTTCTTTTGCATTCTCGCGCCGAACTCAGAGTTAATCCAGGGCTTTCAAGTTTTTCGTTTCTGTTTCGGGAGCACAAAAGGAAAACATGCGGCAGAAGGAGCACCGACAATGTTTCTGAGCCTCGCTGCGTAATCTTTGCAGATTAAAGAAACGCCACTGTGCCGTGACGCACCGTCGCAGCAGGAAACCACTACGGCTAGGGTATCGCCGGTCATCAGGATCCATATCAGCGGGCCCGATCCGGACAGGGACATCGCCGCTACATCAGCGGGCGCTGTTGCCGAGTCTGCGTGCTATAAGCAAGCTGCGCACTCTGGCCGCCACATTGACAGCAGCGGCAGCAGGAGCACCGACAACGTTGCGTAATCTTTGCAGGTTGGCGTTTATCTTGACCTTACAACTGTATTCAGATTCGTTTCACTGCTGCTGTTGCTGCCAAAGTGTGACTGTGTCTTCTAACGCGGTGTGTCAGAAATGCCAAGAAGCATTCACTGAGTCTCATGTGTCTCTTGCATGTAGTGAATGCGACTGCAGATACCACATTGGCACGTGTGCTGGTATTTCAGCAAAGACTGTCAAAGCAAAGGGCGAAGTCAACTGCAAAGCTTGGCGCTGTGCGACTTGCAGAGGTGCAAAAATGCGCTCACAACCAGTTGAACAGTTGAGCAGCGATTCTGACATGCAAGATATAAGAATATGGCTGAAAACCATTAATGAAAAGCTAGATCAGGTACTGGAAGTGAAAGCAACGGTCGAAAACATTGGGCATTCGCTGCAGTTCATGGGTGAGCAGTATGACAAACTCCTGGCCTGTACAGAGCAAAATGAACCGGCCGTCAAAGACATGCATCCCAGGCTAAACAAACTTGAAACTCGAGATAAAGAAATCGCTAAAACTTGAATCTGTAGTTGACGATCTAGAGTGGAGGAGCCGACAATTGAACCTACAATTTCATGGATTGGAAGTAACAAAAAATGAGGACTTGCTGGCCAAAATAAATGCGCTATCGGAGAAACTCGAGGTTCACCCCTTTTGAAGGATGATGTAGTCACAATTCACCGCCTACCAGCGAGGCGAGATAACATCCCGGGCATAATCTGCTGCTTTGCCAAGCTTACAGATCGAGAGAACTGGTGGCAAAACCGAAAGAAGCTTGTACGCTCCGATGACAGCCCATTCATACTAGAAAACGTGACACGAAGAACCCGTGCTCTGCTTTTCGAGGCCAAAAACTGGGCGAAAGAGGCACATTTTAAGTATGTGTGGCACAACAACAGACGAGTGCTTGTAAGGAAGGCTGACCGAGACAAAGGTGCCCTTGTTGCATGTGTTGGTGACTTAACCAAGCTGGTGTCATAACTTAGCTAAGCAAAATGAATGAACTTGCCAAATAAACCTCTTGAATCGTACATTTTGCCCCATGACTTTGAAACTGCTTTAGGGACGACATATTTGAAATCCTTCAAATGTTTTCATCTGAATGTGCAATCTATTACAAGAAAGGAGTCTAACCTAACTTCTTTGTTCCAGCAAGTAGGGCATGACTTTGATGTCATAATGTTAAGCGAAACGTGGTCTACCGATGAATCAAATGTTTTCCGTCTTCCGTCTTACAAGATATTCTATAAGAATCGCACATGCAGTCGTGGTGGCGGTGTTTGTATTTTATAAAACAAGGTTTCAATTGCGAATTGATAGAAGAATTTTGTGTATTCAAAAACGACTGTGAATTGAAGTAGATGGTATAATAAACGACTCTGTGGTGAAGTAGATGGTATAATACTTGCTGTCTGCTATCGGCCCCCGTGCGGGATGATGCCACCTTTTCTTGATTTTCTTGAGTTATTCCTGGATTTTGTAGGTAGAAATAGGTTTGACGTCATCTTAGGTGGCGATTTGAATATAAATACGATCGGGCACAATTCCACACAAACCAAATTAGATGTGCTGTTAACCTCTAATGGTCTTTCAAATGTGATCAACCTTCCTACTAGATTAACGCCAACTTCATCGTCATTGATCGATCTTTTCATAACGAACATAAGTTCTGACAAATTAAGAAGTGAGGTAAATGCAGCGGAAATAAGTGATCACTTGCCGATATTTGTATGCTCGTTAAAAAATATGCCACTCAAAAAACATCAACGAACACACCCATTTCAATGCATAAATGAAAAAAAATCTTTCTCTATTCAGCGAAAAAATTTCGAGTGCAGCTTGGGAGAGACACAGTGAGCCTCGACATATAACATTTTTTTACTGGGCCACACTTGTTTCCTACCAGTAATGCTGAGTAGCATAGCACCAATGCCGACACCGCTCTTTGTCCTACGCACGTTGTTTCCTTCATGGTGTATTCAATGCTTGGAGAAATGAATAGCCCAGTATCAAACATTAAACGTAACCGCGTAGATTGTTAGAGGCGTTATAATTCTACTTGAGGGCTCTTTGCCTGCTCGCAGCAGTGTACCGAGGCAGGCAAGGTGCTACTGTCATTCGTTTTTCAGTGGGGTTCGAGGGGATAATACAACGGGGGGGGGGGGGGGGGGGGGCTAAGTATGTGACCCTACTACCACCTTTTACACTGGTGGTACTTCTTTCTCTAGGAGGGTAAATACAGTAAAACCCGCTTATATCGATCAGCACGAGGATTGTAAAATAGTTCCATATCGCAAACATTCGAAGCAAAAAAAATGCTTAATGAAATTTTATAGAAATTAAAGCAAAAAAAATTAAAGCAATCTTGCCGACGGAGTCACGAGCTAACGCTGAGCTCTTACCACCCTGCAGTTCACTATTGATACGAAACTTTCTCGGAAAGAAAGAAAACAATCATTTATTGGGGTGGAAGAACTGCGTGAGTGTAGCCTGCTTCTTGGAGTGCAAGGCGTTTCTGGTGACTGCTTGCTCCACGGTATCTAAACAGTCGACAAGCACAAGACCGCTGCCCTCAATGGCACTGCAATATTGTCGTAGCAGGGCCACGGCAGCGACGGCTTCGCTCGTGCTCGGAAGCGATACGGATTCCTCGTCGTCTTCGACAGAGCGGAGATAAGCACGGATACAATCAAATAACGGCGAACCCAGCGAACCGAGCAAGTGCGGACAGCGAGTGGCGCGGACTCGAAGTTCGGTGACACCGCAGCCCGCAGCGCCCAATGTGGCGCTTTCGGCTCCGACGGCATGCATGCGTGGAGCTGGTCCACTCTGCCACTACAGTGAACTAGAATCAACGTTTTTAGATTAGGTCAGTTTGCAAACTGCGCCTCGAGAGGCGGCACCATTTTGTCGCCATTCCGAGAGGTGGCGCTGGCGTTGCGTTGAGATCTAGTTTGGGGAGCGAGGCTCGCCCCGGCCATGTGTTTTCGCTGTGGTGTTGGTGCTCGCCTGTTCGTCACGTCTGTATTAACGTATTAGATCTGTGCTGTCGCAAGACAGTTCGTACACTTAGTGTTTGTTTATATAGTCATCATGGCTGTGCGGCACTGAAAACCACTGAACCCTACTGCTCTTTGCAAAATTGCGAAAATAACGAACAAGTATATTCTAAACATTACATTGGTTACTTTTACTACTGTAACAGTGCAGATTTATGTAAATTACGAACGGTGAAATATGGGCTGCTATAGCAGCTATGTGATCGTGCATACATATTTTAGTGGATCTCTGAAGTGTCGGTGCGGTTTGTTGACGTGCTGCGCGCCGGGCTGCCGTTCGGGGTATGCTTCGGAAGCGGCAAAGTCCGTGCAGCGGCATTTCTTCAAAGCGCCGAAGGATCCTGACGGATTGAAGGCGTGGGAAAGCGCGATTCCACGGAAAAACTTCAAGGTTACGCCATAAACATACGTTTGTGACATTCGTCAATTGTGAGCCTTCAGACTTCGTCAACTGTTACGAACACGTCGTGAACGGTCAAACCGTAAGGATACCGTAAGGCATGCAGGTGGACTCGGAGGGACGGCGCGGCGCCCCGTATTTTCCCTGACATACCTGAGCATCTGTCGGCAACCAAAGACGTCAAAGTCATGCCGAAAACCACCCAAATGGATGACAGTGGTTCCCACCTATGTTGTGTCCTGCCAAAATGATGGACCTTTGCGCGATGAAGCTGGCGTAAGTGGCGGTATGAGTGGTGTAGAAAGCGCCGAAGTCAGCACGTACGTTGGGAACTGAGCTGTGGTTTGCGGTTATGCAGGAATTCAGCAAATGTCCGACATTTCAATCGTAGAATGTGAAGGCTTCGCCTACCCAGGTTATCTTCTACAAGCTCGAAGATTCTGGGTGTGATTGAGAAGGCTGCAGTAGTCGGGCAAAACTTGTCGGTTGAAGTTAATTCAAGAGGTTTGCTTGTCCCGCCGTGTAGCTACAGCGATAAAAATGGGAATACTCAGCCCCAGCTGGCAAGGCGGAAGAATGTAGCATCATCCCTTAAAGATCATCCCATTTGTTCCAAGATCAGCCCTTGGAACAAATGTTACCTGTTTCCAGACGTTTCATCCGCAACAACTGCCGTGAAAGGGCATGCAGTGTGTGTGGCACAACATTCTCGGTGCTGTCAGATCAGATCCCTAGCCGGCGCGGTCGCGCCGTGCTGCTGGACGCAAGGACTCGGGTTCGATTCCCGGCCGCTATTCTGATAGAGGCGGAAAGCGAAAACACCCGTGTGTTCGAGATTTCAGCGCATGTTAAAGATCCCCTACGTGGTCAAAATGCCTCATCGCCTGTGAAGTGTCGGCGGGTTAAACCTCTTATAAATCAATCTGACTAGTCAAAACTGAGAAGTGTTGCCTATCTGTAGATTGCAAAAAGAAACGAGCAGGAAAAATCAACGCAGAAGATAGCATAAGCGACGGCTCAACGGAAAAACTACCGGGCTAAACGCTTTAAAAAATCGGCACATCAGGGCTACAAGAAGATAAATGAAGGCTAAACGCTTTAAAAAATCGGCATATCAGGGCTACAAGAAGGTAAATGAAAGTTTCTGTCCATCAGATTTACAAACCAACAAAAAAGAATAGCAGTACGACAAACATTCTCATCCGAGAAAAACGTTGATTTCTTTTAAGAAACGACATTTATACCTGTCAAAGAAATAAAAAACATTGGTTTAATAATTGGTTCAATTTGTTTTGTTAACAGCGAAGCTGTTTAACCAATCGTAATTTTTCGTGTCCGCACTTAAAATACCAAGAATTTGCTGAGCTCGCACGTCAGCACTTGGTTTCCAATCGGCTCACTTTATCAGTTTTGTTGGGGTTGTAAATATGTTGTTGTGAAAACGTGCCTACTGCATTTGCTTCCACAGCATAAAAAAAATTTCGAGGCGTCTTTTCTTGATTCCAAGTAGATGGCTGACTATTGTAGGCTTCCCCGCAGTTTCAGTAGCGTAAGACGCGTTCGGATATGCTTTAAACATTATTGAGCTATAAGAGATCCCGTACTGGGGGAAAATAAATATATGGAACGGGAAGCAGCCGAAGACAAGCGGACTGTGCAGTGTTTGCATTGCCTTTTTTTTTTTTCTTAAGTACAGCTTGTTTCTCGTCATAATGTCGATAAAAATGTAAAGCTCTTGTCACTAAAGCGTAAGAGTAGAGCGAAGTTGGATTTCGCATGTCAAAGAAGAACATTAACGGTGTGCGGTGGTCGTTCACCGGCGCCTTTCCAAGCAAGGAGTAGCAGACGACGCGCCGAGACCGATCTCAACGCTACCGCAGCGCCGCCGCCTGGTCGGCGACAGATCCGGCCCGCGCCGCTGTGCTTGGAAGGCCGCGCTCTTTGCCAACTGACCTAATCTAAAAACGTTGACTAGAATACTGCCACGGCCGGTTTGGACGCGGCCGAGCTCGCGCTGCAGTCGCAAGCGACACCCGCGCCACCTCTGTGCCCATGTATTGCGGGAAAGCCTGCCGCATGCCTAAACAGAGCTAAAAATCCCGCGCGGGAGAATTCGATATATCCTTTGTGAGCAAAATCACGTTCGACATAAGAAGTTTTAAATGCGTGTAATTTTTACCAGAATTATACAAGGGTTCGATATAGCCAATAATTTGATATATCCATGTTCGATATAAGCGGGCTTTACTGTATTACATCCAAAGCAACAGCAATTTTTTCCCTCGGCTGGAGCGCCGTGTGGCAAAGTAAGCTGTTAAATAGACGTTAGCCGGGTATGAGGTTAAGCTGTTGTTGTAGTTTTGTTGAAGTTTTCAAAACGTATGAAGTTGGCAATAGCAGTTTTGTTATCTTTTGGGGGTCTACAAGTTGCTAGATGTAACTTCCTCGCGTGTGTAACTACACCCTAACCGCAAATACCCCGAACTGGGTGCTTGCGCACCTATGCGGAGTTTTATGTGCTCCGCTGAGAGGAACTATTTTATAAACTCCCCTAAGAAATGAGCATTTTTGATGTCCGTCATTCCGCTGATGAGGAGAGTTTAAAGGGGATTTAGCGGAGTTTTTCGTGTCATTTGGAACACCCCTGAAGGAGGGCGTATTTAGGCTCAAGAGGACTGTGATTTGGGCGAGTTGGTGAAAGTTCATGATTGACAATCCAGCGCGCGAAAACACGGCACAAAAAGAACGAGAGTTAGACATCTAACTAACCTAATCTAAAAACGTTGTCTAACTCTCGTTCTTTTTGTTCCGTGTTTTCGCGCGCTGGATTGTCAATCATGTATTTAGGCTTTCGGCGGAGCACTTGATTTCACCCAAAGCTCCCCACGAATAAGAGAATTTTCGAATGGCTAGTAAAGTCTTTTCTGTTTATAAAAACGCCGCTTATCAAGGCAGTATCGATTATTCTGATATCGTTGATATACACGCTAAAGAGCAAGCGCCCCAAAATTCTTGCTTGCGCTACGCCTTTTGCAATAGAAATAAACGGTGACTTGTCGATGTCTAGGCACGCGCACTGCTGACGGTTGTGTAAGTGTGAGTTTAGCAAGTGCGTAACCTTTCCCGAATGGCACGTGTTGATAATTTTTTTATCAGGACATCGTGGTCCATGCAATCAAAAGCTCGACTGAAGTGAATAAAGAGGCCTACAGTGTATAGTTTTTTTTTTCAATGTTACTTTTCTATTATGTGTTCTTTAAGTGTTAGTAGCCTGGTTTACGACTCACAAGGACATCACCAGCCACTACAGGGAAGGCAGATGGCAGTACCCCGAACGGCACAAATCGCTCAGCAGAGCGAACCAAACAATCTATAGGCTAATACAAGCAGGATCCCTCCCGCACGCCTACTCCAAAGCAGAATGTACCCCGAGATATGCATTAAAGAGTACAGCTTCTGTGGGCAATCGGACATGCTCCGGCACGTAATCGAAGAGTGCCAGTTCAGCGAGACCATCCCCTCACCCCTTGCCCGACCCTCCCCCACCCTTCCCACACCCCCTAACGAGCGATGGCAGACCTGTTAACCAGCCCCGCCTTGGAAGACCAGCTCGTCTTGATCTCCAGGGGCCAGGCAGCCGAGGAAGCATATGGGTCCCGTGAAGAGGGAACCACCCCATCTGGCACGTAGTCGCCGCAATTTTGTTCGGCTAAATAAAGTTGTTCTCTCTCTCTCTCTCTGTCTCTCTCTCTCTCTCTGTTGACCGACCACTACGAAAACCAAATTGCGCATAAGATAGAATACTTTTTTCCAGAAAAGAAATTATCCATGCGATGGTAGATCACCTTCTCTAGACCCTTAGAAAAAACTCGAAGAACAGATATTGGCCTGTAGTTCGACACCCTTAATTTATCACCCCCTTTATGTATTACAGGTACCCCTGCTTTCTTCATCGCAGTGGGAAATACACATAATTTTAAGGCTAGATTATAGATATGAACAAGTGCGGGAGCAATGTGTTCTATGATGTATTTAACTGGTTTGATTTGCATGCCATTGATGTCCAAAGCTTTGCCATTGTTCAGGCTCTTAAATGTTCGATAAATTTTGTTTACATCTGTTGGATGAAAAAAAGGCTTCCAATAATATTGTTTTGAACACATTTGGACTCTTCGATAAACGGCAGAACATGTGGCTCAAATGTGGTGTTGACAAAGTACGTGTTAAATTGATTAGCACTATCGCTACCGATTACCTCGGGTCGTTTTACCAGGATCTTGTCGGATGTGAAATGATTCCGTCGCCTCCACAAAACGTGTGTTCATACCTTTCCACGCAGTATCCGGGTGCCTGTTGTCAATATCTGCGAACAGAAAATGATAATACGCAGCCTTTATTCGCCTTAGTTCTTTGTTCAGTAGATTACGCTGCTTCCCAAATTCCTGCAGCGTCGTAGGCAGTCCTGTTCGCAAGAATGCATGAAACAGTTTGTTTTTTCGTTTGATCATTTTCGTGTGAGCTCGCGTTACCCAAGGCTTTCTCATTTTCTCGTTTGTAATCAACAGGTCAAGGGCAGGCGTACTGGCTTCTGTGACGCGCGTAGGTGTTTTAATTAGGTTAATCCAACTGTACTAAGCGTTGTGCAAAAGTCGTTGACTGTTGTACTATCTTCTAAGACGTTTTATTTAAGTCACCGGCACAAACAAGGCGAAAACCATTGTCGGACACATGGTCTAAGATATTTTCGAAGAAATGCAGAAATTGTAAGATATTGCCTTGTGGTGGCCGGTATACAGCAACCATGAAGTCTTTGTCGTATTTGAGTGCCAATATCTCGTAGTCATTTGTGGCTACTGAAAATTCGAAACTAATTCACAGTGCATTTTTTCTTCTATGTAAATAGTGACTCCCCCTCCTCGCCGATCGGGACAGTTTATAAATTTAATGTAACCTGGAAGCTGAAGCATTTTACAACCATCACTAGACAACTTCTCAGTAATCATGACAACATTATATCGGAAGTAAAACTGGCTTAAAAAATTGTCAATTTCTTCTGCTTTGTTAGTAGCTGAGCCTGCATTGAAATGTATTACGGAATGTTGTTTTAAATTTTGATGCCCGAAACGTTCCGTGAAAACGAACTGTCAGTAAGCCGGCTGATCCATTACTACTGCGGTAAAGCGGTTGCGGATTAACTTTACTGTATTTTGGCAAGGTCACTCTCGTCGTCTATATGGGTCATTGGCGAAGTTTCAGTTTTCTTTGCGTATATCTTGCCCTTGAACGACCACACTGATTTCTACTTGTGTTCGTGCTTTTTTCTTGACAGCCATGCCAAGCAAACGCTTCAGGGTCGGACACAGATGTTGAAGTTGAAGTTGAAGTTTATTTCCATAAACATACACCGTTATGGCGGAAAATAGGGTAGCAAGTTGCACTCAGCAACTTGACGGAGCCCCTACATCCTTCATGGTCAGCAGAAACAACAGAAACAACAGCGGCGGGGAAAATAAACAAAAAAAGCTATACATAGACACCACTTCTGGGTGACAAACAAAACTAGCACGGAAAATACAATATGTTCAAAACTACAATAGATAGCGCATCAATAAGTGGATATAAGGACGTGAAGGCAATAGTGATAAGAAAAATATACGCAACAAACCACACAAAAACAGCAAGGAACTATTCCAAAACATCATAGTCTTTCCGAACAAACAAGTTAAACAGCATACATTTTGTACATGAGTCGATATCAAAGCCAATAAATGTAAGTCCATTCATCAACTTCGGAAGGGTATACCCAATCATCTGCAAAGTGTAGTTTGTACGTGGGCGAGGAACTTTCCAACGTTCAGACAGTCTAGTCAGATAGGTAGTAAGATTACTTTGAAGATTCGCAATCAACGAAATGTTCTTAGTATTGTTTTTGCCTTCTAGAGTATATGTGTAGGTTAAGCGGTACCAGAGTCCTTCAATGCTTTGAAGGACTCTGGCGGTACTTAAGCAGGTCCTCAATCTTGGGTAGACAAAGTTCTAAACAAAGGGGCAGTAGGAGCATCGTAACGCGCATTACATAGAAGCCGAATAATTTTTTTCTGTAGCAAAAGTAACCTATTTGTATTAGTTGGAGAAGTTGTGCTCCACACGAGACAACAATAGTTAAAATTACTTAAAAATACTGAATTGTACAACAGTAACTTGACTTTATACAGAAGATCACGTACAGAATATACCATTACAACTATGCGCGAAAGTTGCCCTGCGAGAAAATTAATGTGTGTATTCTGAGACATCTTTTGGTCGAAAAAAAAAAACACCTAGCGTTTTTGCAGACATCACCAGCTCAATTTTGGAGTGGTTTAACATAATATCAGCCGGTAAAAAGATATTTCTGTTTTTGGATTAAAAAAGCATCACTTTCGTTTTATCTATGCTAATTCTGAAGCCGTTGTCCGCTGACCACCTGTGTATTTTTTCAAGCACTTCAGTAGCGGTTCGTACCAACTGCATGACATCACAAGATGAAACAAGGAGAGTAACATCGTGAGCGTAAATTATGTACTTTGTATTAGCGTCAACGTTCACGATGTCATTAACGTAGATGTTGAAGAGAAGGGGGCCCTAAAATACTGCCTTATGGTACGCCTAAGTGCAGTTGTCTGATTTCAGAGCGGAGATTATTTACCTGAACAAATTGGCTTCTGTGACCTAAGTATTACGTTATAAGTTCTAGAGCTATGCCGCGGATACCATATTAACGCATTTTTTCGAGCAGTAGTTTATGATTTATACTAACGAAGGCTTTGCTGTAGTCGATTAAAACACCTAATGTAAGGTGTCGTTTTGCAATGTTTTTCAGAATGAATTCTTTTTGCTCAAGTAACGCTAGATGTGTCGAACTTCGTTTTCTGAAGGCATACTGACAATTCGATAACATTGCGTTCTTTTCCTGAAATTTGCGTAGGCGATTAAAGATAAATTTTTCCAAAGATTTAGAAAAGAAAGGAAGTATTGAAATCGGCCTGTAGTTAAATACCGATGCTCTATTTCCTTTTTTGAACAATGCAAGAACCTTCGCCACTTGCATTCTTTGAGGAAAGGTTCCTGATGACAGGCACAGATTATAAACATAAACTAATACTGTAGCAATAACATTAATGACAAACTTGGCTGGTTTGATTTGCAGGCCGTCAGCATCACAGGAGGTGCTATTGTTAATCTCCTGGAAAATACGAATTACCTCTGTTTCACTGGTAAGATAAAGAAAGATAGTGTCGACAGAGTTGGTCGTGATAAAATGGCAAGCATTGAGATCGCAGTTACTGCTGCTTATGCTGGTGAAATGCTCGTTAAAAGTATCAGGGACTAATTGCTTGGCAATTTCAAGTCCATCTTTACGGATTTGCACAGTATGTGGTACTTCAGTTTTACGATTCAAAATTGAGTTAAGTTTATTCCAAACTTTCTTTGTATCATTCATGCAGGCGTCAAACGAGACATTATAATAATTTGTTCTGGCTTTAAGTATATCTTTTGTAACTTGGTTACGAAAAGACTTAAATACTTCAAAATCAGCCAGCGCACGTGAATTTAGAAATTTTCAATACAATTTATACTTGGTTTTGATTTTATTCAGTAATTCCCTCGTGATCCATGGCTTTCGTATATTACGCGGATATGCTTGAGTGGTAAGCCAAGGAAAGTTAGCGTCATATGCTGTTTTAAAAATCTTCAAGAATGATTCGTAGGCTGTGTTACTATCTATAGTGCAGTAAACTTCGCTCCAGTCGAGTTGACATAACTGATTACGAAAATTCTCAAATCGGTTCTCCGTGATACATTGACCTGTCCTGGTACGTGTGTTTACCTTATCGATTTTCCGATTTATACTAAGAAATATAGGCATGGGGTCACTTATACCTCAGAAGAAAACGCCACTTTTAATAAAGGCAGGTTTAAGTTGGTAAGAAATAAATCAATGCACGTCGATGTATAACTCGTTATCCGCGTTGGAGTCGAAATAACATTTGAAAAGCCGTGCGTGCTTATTAGTAGATTGAAATTCCTTGTGACAGAAGTGGTTGCAAACATGTCGATGTTAAAGTCACCTCCAAAAATGGCCTTGTACCGATTATCTAATATAAAACCAAATAGGTTTTCAAGGAAGGAAGAGAAATATACTAGGCTGCCATTTGGTGGTCGGTAGAAAACGGAATATCTGTTCGGGTACAAAGTACAGTTAATACTTCAAAATCATCAGATATGCAGCAAAATTGATCAATGCGATCAGCCAAGATATTCTGCTGAAGAAGACTTGATATTCCCCCACCTCGACAACTGGTACGTGATGCAGTGAAACATTTATAGTTTGTGGACACCAAGGCACTGAGTTAATATCTTACCATGTCTCCGACAACATGATTCAATGTAACTCACGGTTAAAACTGCTAAAGAACGCATCAATGTCGTCACCCTTATTTCTAATTGACTGGCAGTTTAAATGACATATATTAGTTGATCTGACATGGTCAGGTCCTATGAAGCGGGAAAATTCAGCCGGGGAGATCAGACCATAAGATGCCATGTTTTCTACAGATGCTGAAAATTAGGAAAATTGGAAGCTTTACTAAACATTGCAGAGCCTTCAGTTTTGGGGAAGAAGGGAAATATTGAATTTTAACCATCTCTGTGTTATTACACATTGTTCTAAAAAAGATGAAAACCTGCACACGCAAGAGAAATTTGTTTTTGGTTGAATGAACATCAAAGTGTAGTTCTTTAGGGTGCCTTAACGCATCAGAAATCATCTGCGGATTGGTGTGCTTGTTGAGCCGCTTGTGCAGCATGAAACGTAAGGTAGCGAGACGTGGATACTCGTTCGAAAAACCTTGCCTAGACAAAACAATGAAAACGCAGTTGCACAGCGCAGGGCATAGATAGCGCGAATGCATCCTAGTAAAAGTCAGCGTGAAGTCACGCGTTCAACACCAGTGACGAGCACAGATCGCTGGAACCTTATCAGATGCTGTGTGGAGCGCCGTTAAAGACTTCGAACAACGTACACGCACAAGTGTGTATGCGGCATGCAAATAGATAACCACTGCAGAAGTCAAATCAAGATGCAAGTTACGGGTAGAATATTGCCCCAGCGAAAGTAAACGTTTCTTTCTCACGCAAATAAAAATGCAGAGGGGAAATTGCATGAAAGAATGCAAGGACAAAAATAAAAACTGGAAACACAACAGTTACTATTCGCTATCGCCATGTTAAGAGTTCGCATACACAAAAATAAATCCATGGAAAAGAGAGTAACAAGAAGCAAAACTAGAGCGTAGGACGTTTTCAGCTGTCAGTCAATTGGAAGAGATCATCCTGACGACGAATTACAATGGCAGGGTCACCCTGCAATCTTCGCACAATGACCTTGCCATTTGCATGGCAAGAAAAGCTGTAGCGGTTTGCCATTTCCCATTCACGGGTGAGGCGAAGCAAGTCTATGTTGTGTTTCGTCATGTTTTCAGTGATCGATACTGGCGATTTCGCAGTTTTGAGGGCTTTCCGTGCTTCAAGTCATTTGTCACGAAGTATGAGCCTTGCGAAACGGACAATGATTCCTTGCATTTTGCCAACCTTGTAAGGAAGCCGGTGAATAGCCTCAATGTCATCACCAAACAATTCTGGTAGACCAATGGGTGAACCCACCTAGTTTAGCTTATTCAACAAGTTCTCGTCTTCGGACACAGCGATACCATGAACTTCGATGATGTACTTTCTGCTGCACCACTCGATGTCATTAAGCGAAGTTTTCAAATTTTTGTGTGTCGTCAGAGTCACATGGTTAGCCCCCATTTCAAGAACACGCCTCTTTAGCTACATATTTCCCTATCGTGATTTGCTTGCTTACTCAGTATTTC
This sequence comes from Haemaphysalis longicornis, assembly GCA_013339765.2. Classification (NCBI taxonomy): domain Eukaryota; kingdom Metazoa; phylum Arthropoda; class Arachnida; order Ixodida; family Ixodidae; genus Haemaphysalis; species Haemaphysalis longicornis. The sequence goes on from CM023458.1 coordinate 17,065,429, forward strand.
GTCGTATTTTTTATACATCATTTCGACCTCCCCAGTGGGCTCGCTCGCTGGGAGGAGGTCCTGCTGCGGAGGCTACGAGTTGGGGTGGCTTTATCCCCAGCAGTGACCCACGCTTGGCCTGCCCGCTATCACGCACCGTTTGCGGACACCTGCCCTTTTGTACGGTCCCTGCGTCTGAAGCCGACACGAGCCACCTTCTATGGACCCGCCCTGCCCTTCAAACCTCTCGCCTGCAACACTTTCGGGGCACAGAGCTCCATCCTGGGAGACCCCCTGATCTACAGCGGTGGATATGGGGCCCTCAGTACCGGTCTCTGTTGACGTTTCTGCGTGAAACCAATGTAATGTTGTATATATGACTGTTATGCCGTAAGGCAAACTTTCGAAAAAAAAAAGATTGACTGCTTTATCTCAGCTACCTGAGAAGGCAAGGCAGTGAGTGCATCGAGCCTCTTCGTTATTTCTGCGAGGCAAGCAATAAGTTCCGGTTCCATACCGCCCTTTCCTCCAGCTTTACCCTTACAATTGCGGCATGCAGGGCATCTACAACTCTTTCTCCCCGCTTCGCCTTTGCTTTTAAACGTGGATTCTGACCAACCCGAACAGATTTCCAAATGGTAAGCGTGCTCACATTCGGAGCACTTGATTTGGCTGCCGTCAGACGGTAGCTTCTCGTCGCAGGAGTGGCACCTCTCGTCCATAACGGGCAGGTACACATCGTTCAATTAAGCACAAAATGCATGATAGTGGACGGGGGGAAAACAGCAAATAACCGTAGCAAGGCAGAACGACCCTGGCAGCAACGGCGGTAGAAAGTACGACAAGAACATTACGCCCATCTTCTCGCGAAAGGGAAACCCCGGTGTGATGCGACGCATCGGGGGGTTCAATTGGTGTTTCCGTTGGGTTGGTTCTCTAAATCGCGTGAAACGTGTTGTGACGCAAAGTCGAACGAGAGCAAGCGCTGACTGAACCGCCGCAGCGCGCTACCCGCTTTATATTCACAGCGCCTGAAGGAGATGAGACAGCGGAGGAGAGTCGCGCAGGCGCGCACTTGCGCGACAGAAGCAGAGCGGAGCGAGCGAAGCGCGCGCACGCACCTGTTGTTTATGATAACGAGACGGAGTGACAGTGTTGCGCATAGCTGTCGGAGAGAAGATCGGAGGAGAGTCGTGCATGCGCAGGTGGCGTGCGGACGCCGCCGACGCCGACGCCGACGCAGGAGGGACATGCCTCAGAGCAAGAGATGCGTCCCAGTTAAAAGTCAGCGTGGAACGCGAGAATTGCTACCAACCTGGGAAACGAAGAAGTAAAATTTAGGGGGCGTCTTCTCGCCACCGCCGCCGCTGCCAATGTGCCTCGTTAGTTGTTCCACCACCAGGAGCCCGATAAAACGACGTGAAGACAGCGTTGCCAGTTCAATACTCGCACAAGTCCAGAGGCAGCTGGTGAGTCATCTCTTGTCCTGGGAAACGAAGAAGGAAAATTTAGGGGGCGTCTTCTCGCCACCGCCGCCGCTGCCAATGTCATTAACATTGATAGGCTATGTGCTTTTATATCCCAGGTCTTCGTTTGTCGACAGCTTTTTTTTTCCTTTTTCAGAGCATATTCACGTTTATCGCGAGATCTGAATTGTACAACAATCTTCGATTTCTCGGAATTCCGTGTTGGAACGCGGTGGCAGGCTACTACGAGAAATGAACTCTGAGAAATGGGTTAATTGATGACCGTACCAAGCTTAGAGACAATCGCGACAACATTTTCGTTTTCTTGCTTTTCAGCACCCCGGATGTCAAGATTGCAATTCCTAGAATATTGCTAGATTTTAAGGACTCTCTTTGGCAGATCAGCTGCCCTATCTTCAAAAACTTGACATTTCGCCCCGAGGGCATCATTTTCGCTCCTTAGTTGTCCATTCTTTGCAAGTTAAACTTCTAGCGTTTTCTTCAAGTCATCAATGTCAGCCTAGGAGTGTTCCAAGCTTTGAACAATGCCTCTTTGGTCGTTTCGAAGGTCGCGTAATTCATTTCGCGTCTCTCTCTCAAATGCCTCACGTGATACCTTAATCTCAGCTTGAAGTTCCTGTTCAACTTCCACCCGTATCTATTCCTTCATTTTTGCTGCGTCTTTAGTCATTTTTCACACAGCATAAGATTTCACAGAACACCAAAATAAGCGCTCTACAAAACACTGCCGTTCAGCCGCGGGATCGGCTTCTTCTTGAGGGACGGGAAAAGACGCCGTCGCCACGAGTGGGCAAGGGCTCCGAGCTAGCACGGAGAGTAAATGCGCGCGTGCTAGTCGGTGCACGTTCTGATTTCCAAGAATGCCGCAGTGTGCTGGAACCCAGTGAGGTGTTAAGCCGTTACCCATTGCCCGAAGTTTCAAGACGTCGCGCCGAATGACTTCGGTGACAGGGCTGGTGAATTGCACATTGACACAGGCTCGATACGCTGCCTGTGAGTCTGTGTACACATAGTGATGTACAGGGGAGCTTGTTAGGTCTTCCTGGAGAGCTGTGTCGAGATAGTAACAAATGGCCTGCCGTTCAGCTTGAGTGCTGTGGGCCGGAGAGGGCTCCTGCGCTGCCGAGGAGGCGCTGCGAAACCGACTTCCGGGTAGTACTTCAAGGTAGTACAATTCTGCGGGGGTCCCGTAGGATCCCATGTTGACAAACGCAAACTGAGCTCAGTACTTCCGATCGTTTTGCGACATAGTCTCCAACCCATCCCCGACGCGTCCCATCTCTTCCGGCGATCAACTTGGCTTTAGAAAAAAAAGGCCTTGACGCGTTGAGTACGTTTACAGTGTCTACAAAAGTACTGGGACGGTGACACTGGCAGGCTCACCGATCGATGGTCGCATGAAGTGAAATTTGAAGTGAAAGCTTCTTGTTTAAACTGATACACTTGGTGACAAGGAGGTTGCAACAGCAGGGGATCAAGAAACAAAGAAGAAATAACGCAGTCGGCGATTATCATGCGTAAAAGTATGCGAGTCCGGTGTACTTCAGGCTCGTCTGCAGCGGTGCCCCGCGCTTTTGCGTATTGCATGCGCACTATCCGTGTACTTTCATTAACTGCTGGTTTTCGTCGCCGTTGCGACTACGTGGTGCAGCGCTAGCTTTCCGTTTCATTGCGTGGTTCAGTGACAAAATGCAGCGAGTGTCAGAAGCGTGAAATCTGTTTTGTGATTCTGAAAATAGTGGCCGAAAAACAAAGTGGTCGGGCCATCCTGAGTGCCCGTCCCGTTTCCTTGTTTGCTCTCACTTTATTTAATTATGCTCATCCATCATATATCCCCAGTTCGCACTTAGAAGACTGGAATAAGGGTCGGCAACGTATTCATGTGTAGTGCCGAGTTGCATGAAGTCGACACGGCGGAGGGCTGGATGGCAAATCAGGTGGGAGGGGGAGGGGGGCTTTGAAGGCAAAGAGAAAAAATTCAGCGGATTGCCAATAATATTTCAATAATCTGGCAAAGTGTGAATATGGGGAACAATGCAGCTGGAAGCGATCACTTTTCTCTCCTTGTCTTCCCGCAAACATATTTCAGGTTAAAACTGGCGTGTTGGCGTGGAGGTTGTTAGTGACAGGGGAAGGGGTGGTATTTCTGACGACGTGTTGGTGGCCGCATAATAAGGCCCCGCGGGCCGCATTCGGCCCGCGGGCTGTAGGTTGCTGACCCCTGCAGTAGATATAACCAACACAGTCAGTGACAATCGCATGTAAATATTTGGGCCGCGCACTGTGTATTCGGCTGTGTTATGTTATGTAAATATAGAATTACACATGCGATTTGGTCCTTGTTTTGCGTTGTTAATAACGCATTATTTGTTTATTTGACGCTACTGCCTCACCTACTCGCTTGTATACATGTACCCTGCCGTTCGTAAATCGTATGGCGTACAGTTTTAAGCAAAAATTGTTTAGTTTGTGAAAATAGAAAATAAAATTTCCACTTGTTTTCAAGGCGGTGCCAGACCAGCAGTGTCAGCTGAGTCGGCTGCGTTTCTCTCGTCGTCTTGCATTGCTCCCGCTGAAGCAACCATTTACAGTAGCAGCATTCTGTGTTTGTGGTAATACTTGCGAACTGTTTCTTTGTCACCAGTACGCAAGAAGAAACAACTATAATTATAGTCAGGAATTAAATTAGACCACCCGACTTCGGGATACTGTCCCAAGTCGCTAAGATTGCGACAGCTCGCGATCGCGATCGCGATAAATCGGATTGTTGTAGCGGATATTATTTTGTTTAGCCTCTGCTATTACTTCAAGGGCATTTTATTAAGTATGCACTCACTTACACGCACCACAATGTGGTCAAGTTAAGTACAACCAACTTTCGCTGTGGCTTGTAATTGAAAACACATGGATGTCGGTGAGGATCGTTTGGTTTTGTACTACTGAGAGGCGTCGGTCACTAGGGGCGCTGCATGTCGTCAAAAACTTCACGCAACGTTTCTGCAAAGCGAAGTTGTCACGGCGCATTCACTGCAATAGTGGCTGCCATGATGAAATTCGTTGGTTGCTTGGTGTACCCACTACTGCCGCCAACTCTAGTAGGCAAAAGACAGCGGGCAACGCTGTAAGGGTGGCATCATGGCTGCGCTCAGGTTTAGCACGGTTTCAATGCATAGCCTGGCCGGGCAGGTTTTCCTCTAGAGTCAGTAGTATTAACTCTATGGTTTCGTCGAACCAGGCCGTGGCGTACACAATGCGTGAGTCTACCGTAGTGGGCATGGCCACGTCCGTGTAGATAACGGGCTAGTGTTTTAATGCCGCCTGTGTGGAGCGGGCGCGACGTTTCGCATGGCCTGCTCTTCGACCGGCGTGACGAGGTCCCGTGTGCATGGATAGTGGCTTGCCATTTGTAATGGTAATGTACTCCCACGGAGGTGTGTGTCACGGGAGTAATGATAAACCACTAGTGTTATAACCTAGACGGCGAAGGGTGTCACGGCCAGCCTCTGCCGCACGAAGGCGGACTTCTTGAGTGTGCCGGTGCGTGTCTGTGGTCTCGGACAAGTCGTTAATAAGGCTGCAGCTCTTCAGCGCTTCCAGGCTGGTGTAGCGGGGAAGTCCCGTGACAATGCGTCGTGCTTCGTTGAGCAGCCTTTCGAGTGCAAGCTTCTGGGTTCGATTGACGGGATGGTAAGGAAGTCCGTACACAATACGAGATACTAGCAATGCTAGCACGATCTGCCGCATCTCCCTTTCATTGACGCCTCTCGTACGGTTTCAAATACGTCTGAGAAAGTGAAGAATTTGCTTGCTCATCTTTAAAGTCCTTTGGAACCAGGTAGAGGTGGTACAGTTCTCGACCGGGTGCATGCCCATAATTCTGATGGATGGTTTCCTTGAAATCTCTTGACTTCCAATCCGCAGTCTGTTTACCTCCTTCTCCGCCTGTTTCACCGTTGTACGCCTGCCCCCGTGAATTACCACAAATACGGTCTTATCTGGTGCTATAGTAAGGCCGACGTCGCACATGGGATTGTGTATAATGTCCAGAGCCTGTTGCAGCGAGGCCTCTTGTGCACCGACGGAACCCTGGCGCGTCCACATGGTGACGTCGTCGGCATAAATCGCGTACTTAAGCCCAGCTACCACTTCCAACTTGCACAGAAGGCCGTGCATGGCAATGTTGAAAAGGGTAAGCGCAATAACTGAGCCTTGAGGCACTCCGACGTTGTTGCGATGTATAGCAATGGTTGCCTGGCGCATGTAGACCTGATAAGTGCGGTCTTGCAAAAAGCTGCGATGAAGTTATAAAGCCTCCTGCGTATTCGGAGCTCTCGGGTCTTGGTCAGCACCGTGTCATGCGGAACCGAATCGAAAGCCTTCCTGATGTCAACACGGACCACGGCACGAGGCTGGTTAGAGTGCTTGTCAAGCACGTCTTCTCGAAGGCGAAGTAGCCAGTCTAGATAGACAGTCCAGATCGAAAGCCATGCTGCGTTGGTGGCAACAGCTGGTGATCCTCCAGATACCAGATTAATTGTCTGCTTACCATGCTCTCCATAATTTTGCACACGGACGATGTTATGAAGATTGGTCGAAGGTTGGACAGAGAAAGAGGCAGCATGCCTTGCTTCAAGTCAAGTCAAGTCAATGTTTATTTCCACATAGCCATGCTATGTTGAGGGGCACAGACAAAAAGCCTTTTCTTTTCTTTTTTTTCTTTACGTTTCCTTTTATAGGGCTTGACAAAGGCCTGTGCCCCGTATACAGTTACAGCAGCGTTGTGGAAAATACGTGTCCTAAAATTACATAAACCAGAAAACAAAGCACAGCATCACGATTATAATGTCACATACAAAGACATGGACAATAGGTGTGAGAAATACATGTGCCACAAAATTAAACCAGCGTAAAGGAACACGAACAAAAATCATGTCACGATACAAAAGCCAGGAGTGCCAAGAAAAACAGGAAAATATAAGAGTACATGGTTAAATCGGGGATGAATTTAGTATAACAGGTAAATTAAATCTAAGCATTTGTCTTCCGTAGTCCGTTCGTATATATGGTATTTTCCAAATGTCTGTACAGCGTGTGTCATAAGTGCTTACCCGAAGTGTCAGAGCAGCAACGTCTCTCAAGAAAGAATCATTCTTTTTAATGCTATTATTGTGGCGCATCAGTAATAATGAATCATGTAAATTTTGCACCGGGAGTAGTTTAAGGTTGTGAAAAACTGGCCCAGTATGTGCGTCGTAACGAACATTTACAAGAGCTCTAACAGCTTTTTTTTGAAGGACGTGAATTTTATTTATATTTGTCTTTGTCGTAGTACCCCAAACAAGAAAACAATAGCTTAACGTAGACAGAAAAAGTGAATTATAAATCAAGATTTTTACATTTTGGGGTAGGACAGTGCGCAAGCGGGATAATGTACCAACCCTACGGGCAAGCCTATGGCACACACTTTGTACTATTATGAGCAATATGAAAGGGAACACAGGAACGCGTGGCAAACAGCCTCGAAACAGACTCGGAGCGATACGCGGACGGCGCTGTGAAAAACGAAGGGGGAAAGGAGGGCGCTCTTCCACTAACTGTTGGCACCCCTACCACGCTGGCATTTGTACAAAGCCGCAGCTTACGTCATTTCACCGATAATATAGTATCGTCCGATAGCCGACGAAACGTACGGCGGGAATGGGAACAGTTGTAAGAACAGCGTCCCCCTTTCCACTTTGTTTCCGACGGCGGCCGCTGCGTATCACTCATATCTGGGTCTGAGGGTGTTTTCTACGCGTTCCTGTGTTCCCTTTCACATTGCTTATAATAGTACATGCGGATTCCATGACATGCATTCATTAAATATTATGCCTAGGTTTTCTACAGTTGGAACTAGTTCGATGTTACATGTACCAAGGGTTAAGGATAATGACAGATCAACTTTTTTATTTCTGGGACGAAAAAGGACTGCTTTAGTTTTAGACATGTTTATACTGAGAGAATTTGTTAAGCTCCATGAATTCAATAATGCTAGTACCTTGTTTGCTTTTGTTTCAAGTTCCGTTATTGTGTTCTCAGAAAAATAAAGACTGATATCATCAGCGTACATAACAAAACGACAGGCTTCATCAATATATGCGACATCATTGACATAGATATTAAATAATAACGGTCCAAGAATACTTGCTTGTGGTACACCCCCCATAATGAAAGAAACGTTGATTTGGAACCATCCATTATTACTTGCTGCTTCCGGTCATTCAAATAGCTGTTTAAAAGCTAGAGAAATTGTCCACGAAAGTCATAGTGTTCTAGTTTTTCGGCAAGGGTTCTATGATTTATTCTATCGAATGCTTTTGAATAGTCCACAAAAATTCCAAGCATGTAAGATTCTTGCTCAAAAGAGTTCAGAATTATTTCCTTTTGGAACAATAATGCGCTTTCTGTAGAACGATTTTTTATAAACCCAAACTGGCAAGGAGTTATAATGGTATGTATGGTCATGAAGGCTGTCATTCGTTTGTGTATCAGTTTTTCAACGACTTCCGAAAATATCGGCAATATAGATATAGTTCTATAATTTGACATTATGTTTCTATCGCCACCCTTGACAATTACGGATACTCTTGCTAATTGGAGTCTTTTGGGGAATTTTCCCTGCGAAAATATTTGATTTATTATGTATTCTAAAACACCAGCTGTAGTGGCAATAGTGTTTTTAATTGGTTTAATTTGCAATCCTACTATGTCGCAGCTGTTGCTGTTTTTTAAAGAGGGAATTGTTTCTCGAATTTCTACAGCTGTGGTAGGGTATAAAAATGCACTTTCTTGTAACTTAGGCCTAAAATTAAGAAAGCGTGTACAATTTGGGTCGTGGGTGCTATTTGTAATGGATACAAAATAGTCATTAAATGTATTAGCAAGTTCTTTGCCGACTAGTGTTTGGCCGTTCGCAACTATTTCTAGTGGACCCGAATTTACACCAGATTGCGGTTTGAGTAAAGCATTTAGGTGCTTCCAAATTATTTCAGAGCTTTGTGCCCCATCAGTGCTGAACAAATCCTCAAAATACAAATTTCTACTTTTACGCAAAAGGCTGTTTGTTTTATTTCTATGTTGTTTAAAATTTTGTAAATCTTCTGCATTTCTAGTTCTGAAATAAAGTTGGTAAAGAGCATTTTTTTCCTTTATCGCTTTCAAGCAGTCACTAGTGATCCAGGGTTTACGTGCCTTACGAGGTTTACGTTTTGTTTCATAAGGAACACACTTGTCATATACGCTCTTGAAATTCTCAATAAATATTTCGTACGCATCATCGGGATCTTCAGAACAATAAACTGCACCCCAATTTGCATTTGACAATGCACTAGAAAACTGCTGCATTGTTATATCGTTGATGTTGCGATATTTGATTACGGGCTTTTTTGACCTTTTTATTTGTAAACTAGTGCTACTCATGACAAAATAAATTGGTAGATGATCACTTATGTGAGCTGCTAGTACGCCTGAGCAAAGTGTTATGTTGTTCTCGTTAGTAATAAGGAGATCAATTACAGTTGAAGAGTTGAGTTGTATACGAGTAGGATCCTTTATAACATTAGTGAAAGCATTTGCTTCTAATACAGTGAGGAGTTCGGCACGTTGTGATGTCAAGCTCAGAAGGTCTATATTTAAATCGGCACCCAAGACCATTGTTGAATTATTATCATTAGATCAAGCCAGGTATGTATCAAAAAAAAAAGAGAAAACTATGTACGTTTCCCCCTGGTGGTCGGTACAGAACAGAAAAAATCACATTGCTGCTTTTCACAGTCAAAACTTCAAAATCATCTGTTATTTGCGCAAAGGAATCAATAAGTTCACATTGAAATGTTTTATTGGCCAGCAGCATAATTCCACCGCCTCTTTTATCAGAACGGTTTAAAAAATAGGACACATAGCCGCGTAGATTAAGTATCTCGTCTTCATTGCGATACCAAGTTTCAGTCACCATGGCTACGTCGAAGCAGAAATCGGAACTAGTTAAAAGAGCCGTCAAGCTTTCCTCTTTATTGCGAGCGGATTGAGCATTCAAGTGAATGCAAGATATAGTTTGGTTCTTTGAACAAATCGTTTTGTTTAGATCAGCTGGTGTCAAAAGCATGTTTCATTTTGTCTAGATACTGTAACTACCGGCAAAGTACAATTGGGAATTATAATGCTGCGTATTCGAAATTTCAGCTTGTGTACTGTGTCTGCTTTCTTTGGGAACCCTATCAACCAGTTAGGGGCATTTAAAAACATGAAGCTTTGAACGGTTAATGCAGTCATTTCCGGGATCGGACTACAGATAACAGTGAACCCAAAAAACAAGTTACAAGTCGTAAAACTACCCCCCACAAAATAGGTACTGAGATAGACAAGCGAAAGAAAGAGATAAAACGCTTTCAGTGACATGGCGGTACCAGTTTTTACTCCTGGCAGGACGGAACGTTGCACCCTATTTTCGCACATATTCAGTTTCCCGGCATCATGCGTTCGACGTCACTCAATGACGTAATGTGCATGATGGGTGTTGATTCCCCTCGTCGGGCAAGAACCTTTCCGTCTGTCGTCCAGACGAATTTCAATCCGATAGCCTTCTTTCGTGCTACAGCTGCGCCCAGCAACCGCTTGTTTTTTGCAGTAAGGTGTTCATTTATGTAAACATCTTTGCTTGGGCCGTCGAAACCAAGGGATTCCGTGGTCAGCCTGGCCTTACGTGCTTTCGCTAGAACAACATTTCGTTGGGAGCGGCGAGTGAACCGAACAATCACATTTTTTTTCACGGAGTTCGAAATTTTCACCTTGTGGCACACATCGATGTCTTTTTCGTCAAGTGTTTCGCCCAGTTTGTTCACGATTTCCTTTATGACTGTTGTTTCATCGCAGTCATTCGGAAGCCCCTTTATTTCAAGGGGCTTCCGATGAACTGCTCCAGTTCATCTACGCATTGGTGGAGCTGCTGGTTTTCGATCTCAAGTTCCCGGTTTCTTTCCACAAGCTTTTTCATGTCAAGCCTCATTTCCTTCATGTCCTTCATGATTTCCGCCACGTTATCAGCTGTGTCTGAGGAAAACTTCACACTATCCTTTATGGTGCGAACTTCCAAACTAAGCTCCCTCCGAAAATCATGAAGTTGTTTCTTGACCACCTCCGAAACATTTGACATTCCGACACAGTGTAGTTAACAAAACAACCCACAGTGTTCGGCAGCAGTGCAACAGGATAAGCCAAAAACTACTGCAAACGGCGCTCATCTGCACGTATGCAAGATACGCAGGTTAGGTTGGCGTCTTTCTGGTGCACTGCTGCCGAACTGAGTCGAGCGCTGGCCGGTCATTTGCTTTTATCCGCCGATGGTGATAAGAGCATGCGCAGTCGTCTCCTTCGTTGCTCAAAGCGCCTCGATGTCGGTAGCCACCGTTGTTGGTCGCCAACAGCACTTTCGATGCTCCAAACGCAGGCACAGCAGGGGCTCGGCTGGCAATACGGGCTGCAAGTATGCAAGATACACAGGTTAGGTTGGCGTCTTTCTGGTGCACTGCTGCCGAACTGCTGCTGTCGGGATGGGTTTTACGATTGAGAACTTCCAGGTGTTAGGTATCTCGCCGCTGTCCCAGATGTGGTTTAGTTCATCAAGAAGGGCTTGATTATGGCTATCCGGCAGGTTTCGCAGGGGGGTAACGCATACTTTGTCGGCCCATGGCATGCGGCGAGTTTTCGCTCGTTCGAGGGCATGATGTAATTCAGTCATTGTGAAGGGGACGTTGTAAGTCTACTCGTCAGCAGATGCATCATCGCTTTGATTTCCTCATCTATCGTCGAAACCTGTCCCCTATCCTTGCACTTGTTCGGTTGATCCTCTTGTTAATTGTGTTTTGGGTATGGCGCTCTTTCAGGACTCGAGGGTTAAGTTCTCCTTTACTCTGATTTACTGGTAGATCACGAGAAGGCTCTTGTGCGGATTCAGTCGCGCTTGGAAGAACTGGCACCTCAGGTGAAGATGAGCATGGCGAACCTTGTACACTGTCCTTCACATTTGCAGGTTCCAACCCAGATGGTCAAAATTTTCCGGAGCCCTCCACAACGGCGCGCCTCATCGCCTGCGTTGCGTCGGCGCGTTAAACCCTACAGTCAAATGTGGCAACGCTGAGAAGTGTTGTTCATCAGGCGGCTTTGGAGCTGGTGGTGTAGATTTAGGCCCAGAGAGAAACGCCTTCCTTTGATGTAACATGCTCACGCGAAACGGGTATCCACTGTGTCTGGCTGGGTGATCACCACCACAATTTGTACACTTCACATCTACCTTACAATTCATAAATTCATCCGTAACAATTCATAAATTCATCCGTAACTATTGCAGCGCTGCTCACCTCTGCAGGATTTCGCGACGTGACCGGAACGTTGGCACTTAGAAACAGCGTGGCGGTGACTCCGTATAGTCGGCAACGTCGTGCGTAGTAAAGCCCAGGTTGATCTCCGGCCGTTCAGAGTTGGACAGAAACGACAGCGCAACTGCGTCGATCGGAACAACTTGCCACTTATCTGGTTAAGAAGGATCTCGGCGCACAATGCGCCTCACGTGGATGAGCCCGTGTAGAAGGAGGCAGGGCAGGAGCTCCTCTTTCGTGTGCCACTTGAGGAAGCGTCAGATGATGCTTGTGTTCTGAACGTGAGAATACGGCAGTCGGGCGCATACCGAAACACCACCCTGCCGGTCGCATCGCGGAGGTATGTTCACTTCTTCCTCTCTGGTCACGTCGACTAACAAGGCAACCTGGGCTCTATACCGACTGCAGTTCGGTGCCTGCCGAGCAAAGACGAGGCGACAGAGACAAGGACAATTTGTTCTCGCGCCTCAAGTCCTTGTCCTTTTCAATCGGAGATAACAGCACAGCTATACCAACAATTCGACGCTTTCGATGATTCAAGAACTTGAATCCCTCCTGATTCATGTCAGGGGTCTCCATAGTATTACATCCTTCTCCGGTAACAGTAACCGGCTCATAGGATGGAATACCGAAAGTGAAGTCGTCGCCGTCACTTTGATTGGCTTTCTTAATTGGTGGTTCCATTTTTGCGCCTGCTCAGCTCGTTTCTCCTGTTGTACCGCTTACCGCTGGAGCTTGGACAGCAGACATGGTGCAATCAACGCTGACCCCGTTTGCCGGGAGCGTCTCAAAACACCTCAATGATGAAGTTCCATGCGACGCATATGGAATATAGATGGTATTCGTTGAAAAGTTTGGCGGTCAATTTCTTCGCTTGGCAACTCTGGAAACGGCCACAGACATGGCTGATGCGCCACGGACATGGGCAAGTGCCGCCATACCGCGGAGCCCGACGTAACGAGTGACGGCGCACCCTGGCCTCCGGGATTTTCTCCTGGCGGTAGCCAATACGCCGGTAGCCGATCGCGGAAGCTACGGGCGCACTCACATGATTGCATGGAGGAGAAGAGGGGTGCCTTATCTGGGGGCCGTGCGCACAACGTCGCCTAGCGACAGACGCTTGGCCACAGATATGGCGGCGCACACGCATGGTTGCCTGCATGCATTCCACGCCAATGAATACCGGACATACCTCTATGACTAGGGTGTCGTTCTTGCGGAAATCTTTGTAGAAAGAATGAGAGATCAAAAAGGTGAGAGAAAGTAATTTATTGGTTGTAAGGAAGACATGGAGAGCTTGGCCTGATTAAATTAGGTCTGGCCTGATACTCAGTGTAAGGGAGCGGGAAGGTAAAAATAACATATATAGAGGATGACACGAATGATACAGAGAGCTGAGGGTATAACTAGAGAAAACTGTGTATGTCATGTAGAGTACACGTTCAATAATTCACCACAACGTAATTGGGCTACAATTTAGCTGCTAAACCACTGCTTTTAAGAAAATTTCACCATCTTCCCGTAGGGGAACCCTGAGTAGTATGCGAAGCAGCCATGGGGTCGACTCAAGCTCCCATTAGTTTTCAGTTCGATCGCGGCGTTGCGGGAGGAGAATGAGGGGAGCGGAGCGCGCGCAGGCGTCATTTATAGACCTTATGCAAAAACTGGCGTCCTCTTGCGGGAACCGCGTTCGCTTCCGGGGGATTCCCGGATCTACGGATACCCCTGTGTACATGATAGCCCGCGGTTAGCGACTCGCACGTCGGCATTTACGTTGTTCAAGATCCCCAAATACTGCCGTGTAACTTGCTGTGCACAAAGATGATACGAGGACGACCACGGAAATAGCATACACATCTTTTTTTTTTCTCAACGGAATCATGACTCGAGCCCTGCGTGAAGTCGCTTGCGGGTGTCGACTTCCCTTCGCGCAGTAATATTATAGCTAGATCGCATGCATAGTCACGAAACGTATAATATGTGCAGGGTAAAAAGGTCGCAAAGTAAGCTATTTTCTAGCTCTGTATTTGCCGTGAAGAACTCCTCCCTGCAGGTAGTTAAGGCGCACTGCATCGGTCACCTCGTACTTTATCGTGAGGGTAGAGTTTTGACTGTGCCGTTTGTGCTTTGCGCGCCCGCGTTTTTTTTTAAATTTATTCTGGACGCAGTGGGGGTGCGGTACTCAGGGTTCCCCTACGAGAAGATGACGACGGTGGTTGAACGCGAAGCTATCTCGTGATGGATTCTTTGGTTGGCCAGTCCCTAGGGTCATCCTGCCACAATCATCATCAGCGGTGCCTGGCCAGGCATGCGCAGTGGGTGTGCGGACGTTGGACAACGACAATGACAAGGGAGGGAGGGACACAGCCCCGAGCATAAGATGCTTCGCATCTAATCAAATACCTAGGGGCATCCTGCCACAATCATCATCAGCGGTGCCTGGCCAGGCATGCACAGTGGGTGTGCGGATGGAGGACAACAACGACAATGACAATAGAGGGAGGGACACAGCCCCGAGCATGAGATGCTTCGCATCTAAAATTCCAGCACTGTCTCGAAGGCCGTGTTTGAACACTCCGGGTTTGGCCAGCGTTCCAGCTGGACGTGCTCAGAAAATCCCCGATTGTCTAAACGGGCCAACGCCGTAGTTAACTTTCACCTACGCAGCGCGTAGCAGGGAAACTTGCACAGTACCTGTTCAATAGTCTCTGGTATGTGATACTATTCACAGTTAGGGTCACTCACTGCAACCCGCAATCCGCTAAATTGTCAGAACATGACCTTGCTGCACCGATAAAGAGCAAGTGCTTATAAGGTCCTTGCCTCATAAGACCACTCAGGACCCGGAGTGCCGGCTCGGCGCCTTAGAACAGCGTCCAGGCCTGCGGTGGTACACAAGAGACCAAACAAATTGCCTCCCGGATGCCTACCTTGTCTAGCCGTAGAGGTTGTCTTGGGGTCCAGTGTGAAATGTCGGGTTACTCACAGGATTGGAAACACCGCAGCCACGGTTGAGCTAGACTCAGTCACAGAACCATCGCTGTAGACATGATTAGTTCTTGAATATGTGTTTGTCAACAACGCTAAAGTCAACTGTTTGGGAGCTGCTTGGGCAAACAAGAATTCTAGGTAATTCCCGGGATTCAAAGGCAGATTGATGGTCTTGATAGAAGCCCTGAATAATTCTGTGAAACCATGATTAGCGCGCAACCAGAAAGAATTATGCGTTGATGACGCCAAACGGCTGCAACAAAGCTGCTTCTGGAGCACGTGGCGGGAAAAATCGACAATGAATGGCCTGCATGGCTCGTGCGACATTCAAGGTAGATACGGAGTGGTTCGCCCGAAAGCAGTGCATTCATCGGATAGACACGTGGCTTGGCAATCGTACCCGGAGTAGAAGTACATCGCTGTAGACCCAGGCACAATCGTATGGCTTGTGCTTGCATTCTTTTCAATGTGCCCAGGCATGAACTGGGCAAGGAGGAGATGACTGGCTGGCCATAACGAAGTTATCTAAAAAAATTCAGAGCCCTTCCACCCCGTGAAGAGGGATGGGCAACAAAGCTGCGGTGCCCCGATCCTCAAACTGAGGTTTGACTGGGTCGTAGTCCAAGAGGTGCACGAAGCAAAACACATTTTTTGTAATTTGCGATTAAGCATTGTTCCTGGTTATTAACTGAAAGTCCAGTCCTGTCCGGTCAGTGCTCCTCACCGCCTGCTCAGCACGCCTCTTCACGAGCCACCTGAAACAGCTTTCAAGCGGCTCCGACGCTGCGTCAGACTTGGCTACTGCGCAATTGAGGCGCAGTAGACAACGCACACTGGCACGCGCCCGCGCCAGTGCGTCTGCCGCGGCTATGACGCAACACAATCCGACACAATCCACTTTAATCCAATCCAATATAATCCAAGTCTAGCCAAGCCAATCCAATCGAATCCAGAACGGCCCTTCCAATCCAGAACGGCCCTTCACGGCACACGCGAAACTGCTGAACCTCGGCCAGTGTAGCTTACGCTACAAAAACACACAGGAATCGTGGGTAGAAATTTATTATAGTGCGGAAATGGCAATCACGACGCATGCTCTATGAAGGCCGTAGGACCTTTTTAGTTTTGTATGATTTTTTCCATGCCCTGGGGGTGTAGCGGGCAGTTTTACTATTCCGGGGATTTCAGTGGGCTCCGCAACGTGGCGCTACGCTCACTAGCGATTCCTGTCTGCATCGCTCTGGGACCGGAGACGATCTGCTAGATCCTAGCCATTTACAGCTTTGCTGTAAAAAAATTACGCCATCTTCCCATGGGGAACCCTGATGACGATGCGAAGCATCGTGGCGGTTCCGTGTGGTTCCATTGTGTTGCCGTTATGTTGAGTGATCTGGTCTTTACTAGCGCCAGAGGGAATTCCGCGTCCGGGTTCACACCGAATGGGAAAGGCACGCAAGTGCTGTTGTCTTAGGGTAAGTAGGCGGTGGTTCTCGAGGCGCCCAAACTCGTCTATCATGTTCTTGTCGATGTTGTCTCTGTGGTAGAATCAGTAGTCTCCGTCAGCTTTGGTGAGGTAAAGGTTGTTGACATTGGTGCACCGGCTGAGAGCAATGTACACGCCCTCCTCTTCGCAGCTTTGTCTTCTCGTTTTTATTCTTCTCCGGCGGTCCCCCTACGGGAAGATGACGACGGTGGTTGAACGGTTTTTTATAGTGTAGTATCGCGGAGCTGTGGGTGTAAGCAGGAGAGTTGCGCATGCGCAGTGAGTGTGTGGACGGCGCTGCCATCAACGACGGAGGACCAGGCGAGCCTAAGAAATGCTCCGCATTTAAAAAAGAGTTGGCTACAACCGCAGAAGCACCCTCTCGGTTGGGCCCCACCTCATTCCTGCCACGAAACGGAGAACGTGCACAATGCTTGCATGTATTGTCATTAGCGTCGGTATTTGTTTTGTCCATGGCCCCCCGCGCCCCACAAAAGCTACCCGAACTATGTGGTGCGTAATGTACGCTAATAAAGTGCCATCAATAGTGATCGCACGTTGGACCACTGACATTCTAGTGAACGAAAGAACAGTGCATTTTGCTAGGAGATCAAATCAGTCTTTGACGGCGCAAGCACCCAGACGTTATTGTTAATGAAACACTGCCTACTGTTTTGACAGAGTGCCCGAAACAAATTCGCGACGCCTTGCAAAGCTCTGACTGCTGGGCCGGATGCCTGGGTCACGTCTCGGTCCAACGGCCAGCGGCCAACATGCATCTACACGCGGGGGAACGGTGCCAGAGAGTCGCCTCCTCTTTTCCCTCCGCGGCCGATCGACTGACGCAACCACACCGCCACATTTCTTAGGCTTAAAACTACGGCCAGGGGCGAGTCCTGATTGTAGGGATTTGAACTGCTTCCGTCTGGAACGGATTCTCGGGGGATAAAAAGCCCGAGCACACGAACGAGTGTGGCAGTCGGCGGGCGGCATTTAACAGAGGATCCGAGTTGAGACGTGCTCTAGCCTTTGTGCGAGCCATGTAACGCCATCGTTACTTCTTGTAACGATGGCGTTGTAGCGGGCTGAGCAAGGTAACTTCGCCACACTACCTGCACGTAGCGTGCAGAGATGCTGTCGGCGTGCCTGATGTACTAAATTCTTTTGAGTGCCAGGGTGGCACACATTTGGCCACAATATTTAAGGACCCGGGGGACTTCTCGGCAATGCTCAGGCACGCGCGCATACCCGGAGCGAGCTCTTCAATATTCAGTAGCACTCACAGCAGCGACGCCATGAGGAGCCGTGCACCCCCCAACGCTAGTGCTTTGCCGCTCCGGCACTAGGTGACTTCTCGGTAGGCATACCGCCTCGCATTCGGAAATGATCACAGTGATTTGTATCCTTCGAAATATGGACCCAGTACACAACATAGCCCACCTAGCCACTCCTGCAGCCGCATTGCACAAAAAACATGCCGGGGACAATTTTCTTTGGCAATGGAAAGAAAGTAACTGTAAAAAGGTTGAGAGTTGGGCGAGTTGGTAATGATGCATCTCAAAAAACAAACTGTGCGCAAATTAACGGGGCAAGAACACATGAAGACGGCACAAGCGCAGACTCGCAACTAGTTTATTATTGCACAATTCAAGGCTTTAAATGCCCAAGCGCCCAATCCCCATGCCCCCAATGCGTCACAGTTCTCGGCGCACTCAGCCGGAAATACAAACAAAACTGTAACAACAAAACCACAAAACAATCTTTGAGGCGCACGAATGCCGAAAAATCAGCAAAGGTAACCGCATCATACATAGATTAAGACCCCCCTCCCACCCCCAACACGCATGCCCAGAAGAGGCACCGAAATAGCGCTCAATGTACATCTAAATATGCGACTTCTCGATTAAGCAGGGCGATAGAGGGATGACGGATGCAATCGGAAGCAGCTTTTATGATGTGGGTGGCTTCTACAATTTCTGGCGTTTGCTGGTTCTTATGTTGGAAAAGGATGGCTGTGCGCTCAAACACAGGGACACAATCAGGTCTGCATGCGCGGCAATGAGAAGATAAGTGGCTCAGGGCACGTTTTTCTTTTGAATAGTTATGTTCTTTAAGCCTGACATTCAAACACCGTCCCGTTTGGCCGGTGTACACTTTGCCACAGGCAAGTGGTATCGAATAAACGACCCCCGTAGCACACGGTAGGAACTTGTTTTGGTGATTAATGCCACATGTCCCCTGCCGGTTCTTTGCCTCTTTATTCACTCTTGTACAGATCTTCCCCAACTTATAAGGAGTCAAAAACACTACGCTCACGCCATACCGTCCTGCCGCTTTTTTTAGTCCGTGAGATATCTTATGAACATAAGGCTCCACGGTGAAGTTTTGGGGTTTTTGTGTTGGTATTTCGGCTTCCTTGTCAAATTTTACACACTTTAGCAGCTTTTTCCTGGCCCTGGAAATTATATGATCAGGGTACCGAAACGTTTTTAGCTTCTCCACCTGCTCGAAGACGCTGGTGGCCATTGAATGCTCGCAGCATTTGGATAGGGCAGATTTCAGGCAGAAAAGGGCAATCCTCTGCATAACCACTTTTGAATGTGCCGACCCAAAGCTTAAAAGGGCTTTGACATACCTCGCAGAATACGTGTAGCACACGTGCCCTTCTCTGAAAGTCAGCCGTAAATCCAAAAACTGGAGCACTCGATCTCTGGGCAAATCAAACGTAAATTGTAGACCCTGCCTACACTCCTTGAAAACTTTCAGTACATAAGGGCACACTCTGCAAGGGGACCTGTCCACCACAACAAGGAAATCGTCCACGTACCGGGACACCTTCACAACAAGCCCCTCTATCGCCACCTGAAAAACTTGCAACGGTGAGGCAAGTTGCCCGCCCAGCGCCTGAGGATGTTCGTGCTCGGTGCATCACCGAAGGTGTGGACGTCCTGGAAAGGGGAGGCTCCAGGCAACGGAAGTCTGGCAATGTTCAGAAAACGGTGGACTACCTGGTGTCGTCGCAGCTAAAGGTGACTGTGACTGACAAAGAAGGCCATTTTGTTGTTATGCCTGAAGGTGGTTATAACGACAAAGCCTGCGCTGCTGTAGCCAAAAACTTTGTCTCTATCTCCGTTAAGCTACAAAGACTGAAGGACCATGCTATCGCGCTTTTGCGTGGCAATAGTCTAGAGCGTGTGGCATCTTCTGATAAGAAACAAAGAGGAACCAAGCTTGACATCTTCTTCAGTGCGAAGACGCACAAACCGGGCATTCCCTTTAGAGCTATTGTTTCCGAACGGGGAACCTGGCAGCGGGCTGTGTCACGGTTGCTCAGGAAACTTTTAGATACTTTGCATGTCGGTGATCTGTTCCTGGTCCCCAATTCTGCAGCAGTTGTCAAAAGTATAGGGGAATTAGACAACGGAACCTTTGAAGCGTTCACCATCGATGTAGAGGATTTATACTACTCTATGCCGCACGAAGCTCTAATTAATAGTGTAAAGAATGGTATAATGCCTGACAATGACGAGTGTGCATTCATTGCCAGGTGTGGGATGTCGCTGAACTCCTTTTTGGAACTCTTGTCTTTCTATTTGGCTTCGACCGTGGTCCAGTGGAATGGAGCCAAATTTACTCAGAAGAGGGGGTGTGCGTAGGGTCCCGAGTGGCCCCGGTCCTTAGTAATATTTTTCTGGGAAGAGTGGATCGGTCTTCGAAAGTGAAGCTCGAGGGGCTTGTTGTGAAGGTGTTCCGGTACGTGGACGATTTCCTTGTTGTAGTGGTGGACAGGTCCCCTCGCAGAGTGTGCCCTCATGTACTGAAAGTTTTCAAGGAGTGTGGTCAGGGTCTACGATTTACTTTTGAATTCCCAGAGATCGAGTGCTCCAGTTTTTGGATTTGCGGCTGACTTTCTGGAAGGGCACGTGTGCTACAAGTATTCTCCGAGGTCTGTTAAAGCCATTTTAAGCTTTGGGTCGGCACATTCAAAAGTGGTTATACAGGGCATTGCCCTTTCCTGCCTGAAATCTGCCCTATCCAAATGTTGCGAGCATTCAATGGCCACCAGCGTCTTCGAGCAGGTGTAGAAGCTAAAAACGTTTCGGTACCCTGATCATATAATTTCCAGAGCCAGTGAGAAGCTGCTAGAATGGGTAAAATTTGACAATGAAGCCAAAATACCAAAACAAAAACCCCAAAACTTCGCCGTGGTGCCCTATGTTCATAAGATGTCTCACGGACTAAAAAAAGTGGCAGGACGGTATGTCGTAAGCGTAGTGTTTTCGGCTCCTAATAAGTTGGCGAAGATCTGTTCAAGAATGAATAAAAAGGCAAAGAATCGTCTGGGGACATGTGGCATTAATCACCAAAAGAAGTTCGTACCGTGTGCTACGGGGGTCGTTTATTCGATACCACATGCCCGTGGCAAAGTATACATTGGCCAAACGGGACGCTGTTTGAATTTCAGGCTTAAAGAACATAACTATTCAAATGAAAAAAGAGACCTGAGCCTCTTATCTTCTCATTGCAGCGCATGCAGACCTGATTGTGTCCCTGTGTTTGAGCGCAGAGCCATCCCTTTCCGACATAAGAACCAGCAAACGCAAGAAATTGTAGAAGCCAGCCACATCATAAAAGCTGTTCCGATTGCATCAGTCATCCCTCTATCGCCCTGCTTAATCGAGAAGTCGCATATTTAGATGCACATTGAGCGCTATTTGGGTGCCTCTTCTGGGCATGCGTGTTGGTGGTTGGAGGGGGGTCTTAATCTATGTATGATGCGGTAATCTTTGTTGATTTTTTGGCATTCGTGCGCCTCAAAGTTCGTTTTGTGCTTTTTGTTGTTACAGTTTTTTTGTATTTTCGGCTTAGTGCTCCGAGAACTGTGACGCATTGGGCGCGTGGCGATTGGGCGCTTGGTCATTTAAAGCCTTGAATTCAGTGCAATAATAAACTAGTGGCGAGTCTGCGCTTGTGCCGTCTTCATGTGTTCTTGTCCACGTTAATTTGCTCGCAGTTTGTGTTTTAAGATGAATGGAAAGGAAGCTACGGGGGGGGAGGGGGGGGGGGGCTTGAGCCAACTTCTCTGTGTTACTGCGCCAAAGAGTTCCTTACAGGTTTCGGTTTCAGTTTCATCGTCACAGAAACGTATTTGGTACAGTCCATTTCTTCGCATGAGCTCTGTGGTTGAGTGCGCTGAGCCACAATCACCGAGCATGCAGTCATATTGGCGTCTCCTTCCCCACACTTCAGTCGTTTGAGCAACGCTTTGACTGCAAAACTTGGACCGAGCGTGGACAATACCGTCCAACCCTGTATCTTCCAGAAGTGAATTTTGTGAAAGCTGCAGTTTTAAGGGCATGCACTGATTTGTAAACTCTTGACAAATGGGCCGCACCATCGACATGTAAGGCATGCTTACATAGCGCGGGCGCAGAGTATGAAATTGCAGTACGCACGCACGCGTAGCCTATGCTAGCTTACGCCGGCAATCTGGCTGACCGAACGAACTACGTAAACGACAGAGTACCGGTTGCATCAGTCTCACTTGGGCGTGCAAGTCGCAGGCCACTTGCATCGTTTGTTTTCAGAACTTTTGCTTCTAAAGCTTCTTAAAAACCCCATGCGGAGAATGAAGTGGTGAGCTGCCGGAGGGAAATAAATGTGCCGTCGCTGAAAACGCCATGTTTTCTTTGGGGGAAGAAAACTTTCACGACACTAGTGGCGAAGGACGCAACCAGGAAACCCGAAAGTCTAAAAATAATGCTTTCTGTTTCATATATTCTGCCCAGTAATTTAGTGACATTATCAATCCAAGGCCACGAGAATTGGAAATATATATTTTTGAATTGCTTAGGTTACAGCCAGCCAATTAGTTTTGTTGAACGACTTCTCCGACGAAGCTAAATGGTGTGGTTAGGCTCCGTAGCCTTGACTGCACTGCCAGATGTACAGGTCTTTAGACGCCACCCTGTACTCTACCAACTGAGCCTAGTCAGTTGAGTACTGTAGTTATAGTACAACCAACGATGGTAGAGTACAACCATCGCAGTAATTGACCACCACATGCAACCGCTTTCGATGGCCACAGTCCCCACCACCACCCCAACAACGTCCGAAGAAGCAGAAACAGCCATTGCGCTAGCAGCAACTACAGCCAAGAACTATGTAACTAAACTCACTCATCAACTCGCAAGAAGCCAGCCGCCGATAACTTCTGGGCAGCATTACTCACACCACCCTACGTGTTCTTCAAGCCCACCCTGACATACCCAAGATCCAACCCGTCGGGGCAGTCGGCCATGTTCACCTTCCATGAAACAATGCGGCCCCGCACCACTGCCCACGAGTTCACACGGCAAACCGTCTTTGTCAAGCAGCCTCACCTCCTAGACACCCACCTCGATTGCCTGAGCCACTACCATCTTAGCCGCCCCAACTACTCCTCACCGTACCCTTTCCTAACTCAGCACAGTACGCTCCAAAGCCAACAAGCAAACCCACATCTACCTCATACTCTGCTAAAAATATCTACCCTATCCAATACCACGTGAATTCTGTATGAGAGTGCCAGCAACCCCGTCACACCCATAACCCTGCCTACAAAAATGGGTGGACCGGCTGACCAGGTCGGACCTTGAGTCGCAACGAGAAGTCGTCGCTGGAGCCCCGGAGATCAGCCAGAACTGTGCTTCCCGGACTAAGGACGCCCCCCCCCCCCCCCCCATACGGCTGGTTTCCCCGGATTCTAGCCCCAAATGCTATCTTGTAGTAGAGAATACAAGGGAGTGTTCTCAACTACAACCAAACATGTTGTCACGAGATAATGACGGAGTGGTCAGTGGGGCATAAGGCTGTGGTTTACCTATTCACAAAGAAGCTGGGTGTAGGCGCAGTCTAGGCGAGTCTTCGTATTCCCATTCCAAATGCTCCAGCACCAGCGATCGTTCTTCAGCAATAGGTGTACAACGCTTCGAGCGCATATGCGGGATGGTCAATGCACAATCCACAATCTCGTGGGACCAAGGCGTGTCCATATACACTGATGGATCGGTTGACGCAAAAAATGGGGTGTGCGCGGCGGCTTTTTTTATACCCAGTTTGAATATTTCGTGGGCTGCCTTTGGTTTCATCTACAGCGAGTGAGTGTGTTACCATAGAAGCTGCGTTGCGCCAACTGTCATCGTTTGAAAGGCAAAAAGTCACAATATTCAGCTATTCAAAGTCAGCCCTTCACCTGTTGCAGCGGGGTATACCTGTTGAAAATACCGGTCAGCGATCCATAGTTCTACTAAAGCGGCTTAAGCATGAAGGCTTCACCGTGCAATTGCAGTGGATCCCGTCGCACGTCGGTGTAGGGGGAAACGAACATGCTGACAGCTTAGCCAAGGACGCCTTATCTTCTACAAGGACGGTGCAAACGCGGTGCGATTTCCAACGCATACAGAAACAGACCGTTCGCGAGCACTTTCGGCAACTGTGGCGACGAGTACATCAACCAGTCGTGACGAAAGGCCTGAAAAGAGCCGAAGCCTGTCTGCTCCACCGAGTAAGAAGAGACTCAGCCCTTACACCAGCTTGGCTACATAAAATCAACATTGTCTCATCCCCTTTGTGCCCCTCGTGCAGTGTGACTGGTGGCATTGATTACTTCATTATGAACTGCTCCAAAACCGACCCTGAGCGGGCGAACGTTTTTCGTGATCTCCAGAAGTTAGGAGTGCCCCATGCTACATCGTAGGACATTATTTTTCCTAGGGACCACTGGATTGTGCGAAGAGAGGTGTCTCATCTCCTACTCGGATTCTTGCAGTCCACAGGACTAAGTGAGGTGTGGTGACATTGTGTGTTTGTTATTTTAGGCCTAAGTGAGGTGTGATGACTTTGAGAGTTGTGATATGGTATTGGGGACGATTAGGCGGAGCAATTGCCGGTAGCTATGCGAGGCTAAGTCCGCCTTATTCAACAATACTTACTACTACTACTACTACTCTAGGCGAGCTCTTCCATTGCCGACTTGTGCATCGTATGTAAATACATCAATCGTCATCTACCATATATTATCTGTCATTTCTGTCCGGTCGCCACGCAACAATCTGATCTGTAACGCTTATTTTAACTGAAACAGACGGTATTCGGCAATCTTCAGTGTTAATCAGAACGTCGTTTACTCCTGCTTGCTCTTTTCGCGTTGCTTCTTCTTCTTCGGCTCGCAGCTTCCATTAGGTTTTCTGCACCATCCTAGCTTGCATGCACAATGAAAGTTCGGACATTTTACTGCACATTTTTTAAATCCTCGTTGTTCACAGATGAACTCCCAGCACAACCAGCATGTCCGTAGTACTTCTCCTGTCTTGCAACCTGCGATAGAAACAATTCCAACAATGTGCAATATATAAATTGCTCCGAAACACACAAAAATATAAATTTCGTATGCCTGGAAGCTACAGAAATAGTACCTCTGGTTGAAGATGCACTTTACGTATGTTGTTGGCTCGGTCTACATACGTAATAAAAAACCGTTTTGTTATGGTAAGAAAAATACAATATTGATTGATGTGCCAAATGTACCAGCCCTTCTGTTCAGGCTGTATTTTTCTATTCATATTCCATGATAAATTGACATGAGTAGCACACCCCGGTAAAAAAGTGCAGCAGCCTGCAGTAGCAAAAAAAAAAAAAAAAATTGGCCGCGTATCTGCCCCTTTCGCTGGAAATGTCGTCAAAAGACGATAGTATTTTTAGGCATTTGCCAAGGAAATGCCCCCCTGCGCTTTCCCGCTCGCCTCTCATGCTGTTCCTTTTCCGTCGCGCTCATCCCAAAGTTAACACACTAAAGGTTTGCTCAAGGCGATTTGAATTCACCGCGTTTCGCTGCTACAGGCGGGGTTCCTCGATGCCAGCGCTGCTGTACGGCGGAGACGCGCATGAATGGAGGCGGCCGACTACAAGGTTTATAGAACCGCGTGGCCGTGCTCCACGTGCGTTCCAAGCAGAACGTGGAACCTAGCTAGTGGAACCTTTCGTTGCTGTTGCCGCGGATTTTCTATGCCGCCAGGCGGTTTTTCTGCAGTAGATGTAGAATATCATTTGCTATCGAAAAACCAAGCACCCAGGAATTTTTTAATAAAGGAATACTGTTAATATCTCTTGTGTACTAATTTACGGTCTTATATTTGCGTAATGCCTTGTTCTTGTTCAACAAAGTTGACAAGTATGAACATATAAACTGGGCTTAGACGTTTACATGCCTCTGTGTGTATATAAGACTATTGCGCAGTAAGCATTTCACTTTGGCCGGGTGGCTGAATCGAGTTACAGACAGGCAGACATACAGAGAGACCAAAATTTCTGTGTTTAAGTAGCCCAAGAAAGACTATCACAACTTGCACCCCCAGGGCAAGCTGCGCCAATCTTTTTTTGCGTGTGTGACGTGGTGAAGTTACCATGTTCCATGCCCCATGAAGTTACCGTGTCCCGCATAATGTACACAGGGCCATACCTGCACCCCCCCCCACCCAACTAACCAAACTAGAGGCAGCTCTCCGTAAGCTCTACTGCATAGCCCTCGGCGTGCCACACTACGATCCTGCTAACAATCTTATCGAGACCGGCACATAAAACACTATCGGAGAACGTATTCCGATACACAAACAATACCAACTTCAGCAACTTCAGAATTCTCACCAGGGTCGGGCTGTCTTGCAGACGATGACTTACCTTACTGCGTCGCTTCCTCCAATCCTCAAAACTCCCCCTCCTTCGGCCACGTTCCCTCGTATCGCATAGAACCCCTACCTAAGAGTATGAACCCCTGCAGGCATGCCACCCGCCATTTTATATGCTGTAAAGCCCTCACCAAATGTGTCTCCTTCCTAGAGAAGCAGGGATCGGCGGTATATTGTACAGAAGCCAGTCATTTTCCCTCTGCGCAAACAGGAACCGCGGCCTTTTTACGCCACTCGTCGCAGGTTTTCGCACAAACGCCTTTTTTTATGCCCGCCTGATGCCACCTCCTTAGAAGATCACTCCATCGCTCTTGCCTTAGAGCATGCTGCTGTCACAACATCCACCAAACACCCCACTTACATCTTCACAGATTCGCATCCACCATTCGAAATTATTTACGCTATCCCACTAATCCACTTTCTTATAACGGGGTGATTGACACTCTAAACAGACATCATTCTCACCTCTTTGTCTTGGTATGGGTACCTGGCCACGCTAACATGGACGGTAACGCAAGAGTAAACGCGCTTTCCTGAGATCTATCCCCTGGTCCATCTATGTTGTGGCCAACATCATACCATCCTCCTCCTTTGCGTCTTCACAATCACGCGACCCGTAAATTCACTTTACTTTCCTACTGCCTCGCCCGTCAACCCTACCTTTTTCTAGACCCGCGCCTCTCGCAGCCCCAAACCGTTTTCTGCGCAAGGCTGATACCCCCCCCCCCCTTTCATCGCATTCTACATAGCATACGGAAGTGCTCCGGTTCCCTTTCCTGCCCTTCTTGCGGCGCATACCCCTCTATTCCACACTCCTACTGTGGCGGCCACCCCCCGGAGCTTCACCCCTCCCTCTCGAACATCACCTCATGGGATGCTTGGCTGGCTCCCCCGCCCGGAACAGACGTTCGGGCAGCCCAGGAGGCTCTCTGCCTTCATATCCAGAATATCTCCAAGGATATTCTGGACTACTATGAACGTAGTGACGCGTCAGCCGCCATCGTATAGCTGACCTGGACTTAGGTCGGTAACTGGGCAATAAATGTTTTCTCTCTCTCTGTGTCTTTGGTGTCACAATCAGACCGTGTGAGGGTACGCAGCAGGACAATAGAGCCAACGGCTAGAATAAGCGTCTAATGTTTTCCGAAAGAGCGGAGAATTGGACCAGTTCGTATAAATTCATTGTGGGGCAATAGCGCGAACAGGCGGAACATAGAAAGGAAGACGCATTCTGAAATACAAAACACAGTTGTTACCGCTCATGTTGTTTCCCTTGTATGTCCTATCTGTTCGCGCTGTTGCACCACAATGAGCCTTTCGTATTCGGCTGTCTTTTACACGAAGCAAAACAAAAGTCTGTATGCATCCCTTTACCACCAAAATATACAAAAAAGTGTACAGAAAAATTTGGAATTGTCTACTAATGCATAAACATCCTTTCCGGCCTATGTGATAATATGTCAAGCGTCTTTATATTCGGCTTGACTACTGGCCGTTACTGAAATG
The DNA here is from genome assembly GCA_013339765.2 of Haemaphysalis longicornis. NCBI lineage: Eukaryota > Metazoa > Arthropoda > Arachnida > Ixodida > Ixodidae > Haemaphysalis > Haemaphysalis longicornis. The sequence goes on from CM023458.1 coordinate 17,093,012, forward strand.
TCAGGAGAGCCCCATATATCCTTTGCATTGGAGTCTATTGCTATCAATTTTAAAATGCGACATGTGGCGCCAGTAGTGTGCTGGTCGCCGATGCGCAGTGCCGCAATTTTGCGGCCTGCTGCCTTCTGCCCCTTTCGAAGACAATGTACTTTCATCGGCTACCTAAAAGCAAGACATTATATCCCGTCATTCCGTCTTTCCGTCCGTCTGTGTTCCTGTCTGTCACCTGATTCATCCGGCGATCCAAAGTTGAATGATGCTTGATCATGAAGAATACATACGCAACACCTTTCCACACAACTAAATCTCGTCAGATGAGTCATACACGTCAATATTATAAAGCAAAACTAAAACATTAGGCATGTTTGAGGCAATACGGGATCACATAACTGACACTGGTAGCGGAAATTTAGTTAAAAAGAGGCGCGTGCTTGGTTTTTGCTGTGGCTATTAAACAATCCCTTAAAAACCAGGAGGAGGGGACACCTATGAATTTCTAAGAATTTTTTAGGGTTCCAAGGGTTTCAAGGGCTCAACTTCAAAGTGACCTCAACTTCTCTATGTGAGGTCAGCTTGTGGTGAGGTTTAGGTGAGGCAAAATATTGCCACCTGCCGAGTGAGTGAGTTGGGGGGGGGGGGGGGTTCAATCTTGACTTTATCCAACGAGTTGGAGGTTGAGTGAGGTTGGTGCCGGTACAGGGGTTGACATGACCTCAAAAATGGCACTTAGTTTGCAACGTAGAGACCGTATCCTCACGCTTTACAAATAAGTAGGGTTCGCGCAAAGCTCCAAGCAAAAGTTTCCTCCTGCGTTAAGTAATGTGTAGCTACGTACGTACGTTCGGCATTACCATGAGCATCAATTTCAGTGCCATAATCAATACGTAGAGCCGGAAGAAATTTCTGTGTTACAGTGTTAGCTTTCACGGCGAAGATTTTTCCGAGCTCTCTCACACTCCTTCATTTGGATTTTCCAAAGCTATGGCACGGGATGGGATTTGGACGAGAGGCCATGTAAATATCTGCGCTTAGTATTGTGGGAACGAGACTTAATTTCGGAGAAAGCAAATGAGATTACAAGGACACCTGCTCCGGGCCTATGTACTAGGGAAGTTCCACATTTTAAGTACGGTGTATATACACTCGCTTCTAATAAACACGCTGCATGAAGAAAGTCGTAACTTCTGTCCATGTTTTGGGTTGTTTCCTGATCATTTGAAAGCGGAGTCAGCACTAAATGTTTTACTGTGTTAAAAATATAAACATTTTTAAGCGAACACCCCTTAATTTTATATTAAAAGCTTCTTGATATTTTGCTGCCAAGCTTTAATATTTCACATCACGCTATACGTGTTCAACGCTTGGATGCCATGTATGTATCTGTAATTATTTCTACACCCTAAGCATTGCTGTGGTTTTTATTTCGCAATGACTTTTAACGGTTGAAGTGATAGTGTTGACGGTAATATTAAGAATAAGGTAGGATGATACAAATGTAGAAACAACGAAGCCATCTTTAAGACCACGTAAAAGCCCGCTATATCACTGTCACGTTATAAAAAGACGCGAAAAGAACAAAGCACGTCTTCTTTTTTCCAGGAAGAGTGTGCATCTACATAAAGACAAAGGGGAGTTCAAAATCACAAGAAAAAACAATTCCGAACTTCAATGACGAAAACTTCTAGATGTACAGGATCTGCTGGGCGAGGGTTTCGAAGGTCTTTTGCTTGTTTTTCCTTTTTTTTAAGGGCACTGTGAAGTCTTTTTTTCATTGCGGTGCGACTAGAAGTCACAGCCGCGTACGCGTGGCATAGCGTGTTAGTGATAGAGAAAGCTTCATCCAGTCATCATTTTACGATAGAGTCAGTGACCGCGTTCGTTACTTTTCTCCCCAATAAATTGGAAATTTCGAGGATTGAGGGGGACGCTGCGGCTCCTATAAAGAACTTGCAGTTCTGCCTTCTTTTTCTTCATATTAAAGCGACATGCAGACTCACCCCCACTTCGCTATGAAGCTTCCGCAGAGCCAGAGCTCTCTTCCGCGTGCACCCGTTCTACGCACGTCCCGGCCCGTGCACCTCTCACAGCGCACAGATCAGGCTAATTCTTTGTTTCTCTCTGGCAAGGTGCCAGGTTAGCGCTGGGGTTACAGCACTTGGATGCTGCTTCGGTGACCCGAATTTATAGCACTCACGAATTCATTTTTTTTTACAGCATCATCTATTGTGGTACAATTCGTGTTGACACCGACAACGACGATTACGACTACACTCACTTTTGAATTCGATGAGCCGCCTACCAGTTTTGCCATAAAAAACCTGTCTTCTACATAACCTCGCTCTAATAGGATTACAAGGCTTGTCATTGAATACATGCATGTGTCGGGTGCCTAGCCTAGGCGTGCTTTCAGACAGCATGGTAGCGATTTGGTAAACCTCATTACATAAATAGAAATAAATTATACTTTTTATGCACATGAGAAGATTAGAGTTATACATATTTATACCGCAGACAAAGCACAAGTGCCCGCACGTGTCAACATTGTTGGCGTAGTACCGATGAAGGAATAAACGCTGTGTCGTCTGCTTCATATTCAAAAACGTCTTCGCTCCAGAAGAACGACGGAAAAACAATACCGGAATACCACCTAATAAAAACAAATAATATAAGCACAGAAAAGCTTTGCCTGCTGGTGCAGTAGCCAGCATGTGTATCAAGTGGCACGACCATCGCGTCGTGCATATATCAACGACCGGCCTTACCAGACGACGTCATTCGCATACTTGAAGACATACTTGACACGCCTTCAAATATACGCATATGCTTGAAGCGCTCTTGAAGAAAATCGCCGGACAAGCGTTTCGTATGTTCTCTTCAAGCGCTTAAATTATGTCTTCAAGTATTCACTAGATCACCCAGCAACCGAACAGTAGGCAAGTTGGTATGGAGACATAGTAATGAACACAGGATGAGTTCTAAGCGTTCGTCATGTGTTGTTTCTCTCTTTTCTCTGTGTTTTCCTGCGCTTTTCGTCACTATGTCGCCAGTAAAACGTTCTTCTGACGTGCGCATAGATACTTAATTACAGCGTCCAGTTTGAGATTGTCCACTTATGCTGGAGTCTCATTTGCTTTTTTTCTTTCCATCCATCATACTATTTATCAGGGATTACATACCGAAGTAAAATGGACCTGCCAAATCCTACAGGTGGGCTTGTGCGGCGTCGCCCGGCAACAACGGCCTTCACTTCCGCAAAAAGCACTCATTGACAATGCTAACGTAATAAGAAGGTATAAAAAGATAGGCAAACGAAAAAACATAAAAAGATGAGAAAGATAAAATGGTAGAAAAAAGCAAAGCAAAACACGTCAGACAAACAGAAAAGACGAAGACAAACAGACCAACAAAAACGCAATAAATCAACATGGGCTCTACCTACATGGATGCTATTTTCTTCATTACCAAGAAGCAATTAGAGGACAAATAAATAAACTGTCACCGCACACACATACATACACAGCATGCTTCTAATGCTAGAATAGCAGCACGCACGTGTTTGCGCGTAGTTCAAGAGAAGGATCCGTCAGGCAATTCGTTGAAGATAGCGGGAACATAATATGGCCTTGCCGCTATTTCGTAATGGGTATACGGACCCTTGGCGTCATATAGCGAGGGAGGTGCCGCAGAAGGATTGCTTTAACATTGAAATTTCTGTAATCTGTACAACCGAAATATTTTATCACGACGATTTGCTTAGACAATATATCGAATGACGGTAAACCGCTCGCCTTAAATACACTTCCCGAATCCGGTACGTGTGACTTCTAAAGAATATAAAACTTTTTTACTGCCAACCCATTATTTAATTTATTTAGCTCGAAATAATTATAATTTGGATACTTTTTTTTTAATTCCTACTTGACTTCTAAAGCTCTACTAGCTTCTTCATATCCCAAACGACCTAAACGCGGACGAAATTGTGGAGATTACAAAAACGTGCATAATGACGAGTGTGTATGGTGTATTTATGTATGTATCGTAGTTGGGATGGAATGGGAACGAGGAATTGGTAGTCATTGAAACAGTTGAATTTGAATGTATAGTAATGAAATGAAAAATGGGCAGGTTGTATGCCCCATGTACGTCTGTATATACCGTCTGGTGTATGTATGTATGTATGTATGTATGTATGTATGTAGAATGAGTTGCACTTATGTTGCATTTTGCTTTCGGTAACTGTACCTTTTTAAACGTCTCCAATACGATTTTCAAGACGCGCAGTACAGTACCTCATTAGTCCTAAAATTTTTAAAAGTGCACTTCGTTTTCTTCCACACCTCCCCCTAAGTTTCCTGTTAAAACCCCGCAAGGATTCCTTTTTAAAAAAAGACACATGACCACACCTCACCCTTTGCCAGTAAAAAGCGGTCCAGTAGGAAAAAAATCCCCCCCTGACAGTACAGCGGTCACCCAAAATAATTTCTGGAGATCACCCGGAAAAAAAAGTTCGTCCGCTTAGGGTTGATTTTGGAGCAGTTCATAATGCAGTGATCAATGTCACCAGTCACACTGCACGAGGGGCACAAAGGGGATGAAGCAATGTTGATTTGATGTAGCAAAGCTGGTGTACGGGCTGAGTATGCTCTTACTCGGTGGAGCAGACAGGCTTCGGCTCTCTTCACGCCTTTCGTCACGACTGGTTGATGTACTCGTCGCCACAGCTGCCTAAAGTGCTCGCGAACGGTCTGTTTCTGCATGCGTTTAAAATGTCACCGCGTTTGCACCGTCCTTGTAGATGATAAGGCGTCCTTGGCTAAGGTGTCAACATGTTTTTTTTCGCTAAACTAACGTGCGACGGGATCCACTAGAACTGCACGGTGAAGCCTTCATGCTTCAGCCGATTAAGTAGAACTAGGGATTGCTGACAGGTCTTTTCCACAGGTGTACCCCGCTGCAGCAGGTGAAGGGCTGACTTTAAAGTACTGAATATTGCGACTTTTTGCCTTTTAAATGATGGCAGTTGGCCCAACGCAGCTTCTATGGCAACGCACTCACTCCCTATAGATGAAACCAAAGGCGTCACCCTGGCAGCGTACGATATATTCAAACTGGGTATGAAAAAATCCGCCGCGCATGCCCCACTTTTTGTGTCAACCGAACCATGAGTGTGTATGTGCAGAGAGTCCCCGTACTCCCGTTCCAAATGCTCCTGCACAAGTGATCGTGCTTCAGCAATAGGTATACAACGCTTGGAGCGCATATAAGGGATGACCAATGCACAGTCCACACTCTCGTGGGACCAAGGCAATTCCAAAGTAGCCCTTTTCCCAGGCCATTTGGGACACAGCACTCCAAGAGTATTTAGGGTTGTATGAGTATGAGACTCGACCCCTAATCGTAGATACCGCAGTAATGCTAATCCAAAACTTGTTTCTCCGAGGTGCAACACTTGCATCAGCAAACGTTGAGACGGCAGAAGACGAAGAGGTGTTGACTGCGCCTCATGGAGGATGTTGTTGTTTCCAGCTGCTTGAGGAACGCTAAGAGACAGCCTAAGCCATTTCCTGTGTAAGGATTCCAACCGCTCGTATTGTGTCTCTGAAGGCGATATGAGAGACAGCTGATAGATCATGCGGTTCAAGATCGAGGCTTCCTGCAACTTGGCCATAGAGGCTGGGTGATTTTTCCATGTCACACCGGCAATTCTCCGCAGTACGTTAAGTCTGGGTGCCACAGAGGAAACCATAGAGTCGGCAGCCTTTCGCCAATTCCACCTATGGTCGAGAACAATTCCTAGAAATTGTACATGAGTAGCTTGGCGAATGGGGATGACATTACGTTCTATCCTGAGACATGCAGATTTGCGTCGTACGCCAGGAAATAGACCAAAACACGATTTCTCCTGCGATAGTGTAAGCTACTGTTGAAAGATACGCTTGAACAGACGAAACAACCCGTTGTGCTACTACACGCAATCGCTTTGTCTGATATCCGCTGAGCCAGGTGCAGATGTCATTCGCATATATTGACATACGAGCTTTTGACCGATGATTCTTCAACGTAGAAGACAGGGCAGCCATGGCCACATTGAAAAGAATCGGCGACAGACCACTGCCCTGGGGTTCGCCTCGTACCACAGTTCTTATTTAACTAAAAACATTCTTTATGCGCGCCTGCATGAATCGGTCGGTCAACAAGACTCGAATGAAGCGTAGTGGGTGTCCTGTCACCTCCATTTCTTGCAGATGACTCAAAATAGCATTTTGCAAGACACAGTCGTATGTCTTAGCCACTTCAAGAAACACAGCAACAGTGGACAAGCCATATGCTCTACCATGTTCCAAGTGGCTGACGAAACCCAGTACACTTCCGCTGGCGGAAGCTGGTCATGCAGGCAGGAACTTTTTTCCGATGCTCCAGCCACCACATAAGTCTGGCACAGACTAGCTTTTCCATGAGCTTTGAGTCACATGAAGTAAGCGATACCGGCCTGTATGATGAGAGGTCTGCTGTATCTTTGTTAGGTTTCGGCACCAGTACCACCCAGGCCAGCTTTCACGATAAACGAATGTCGCCTGTCGTCTAAATATGGTTAAAAAACTCAGGAGACTATGCTGGGACTCCACTGGCAAGTTAAGTAGCATTTCGTTCATGATGCCGTTAGGGCCAGCGGCACACTGTTTCCGTAAGCTCGCGATGGCTACTTCACCGTGAATGGGGTATCCAGTTCTGAAACTGAGGAGTAAGCGCAAGCCGTTGATGTACTACTGCATAATTGCAGTGGCATGTCTGTTACGTATGGTGATGTCGAAGATGCCTACTCGTCAGCGAACTCCTGAGCCAGAGATGGTAAAGTCTTGCCTTTGATTAAAGCCACTGCCAGAAACAGCTTGACAGGGAGCGTTTTGCCCATACGGAAGTTCACTACCCTTTATATACGTGGCGATGGAGTAAATACACTTATTTTTGCGCAAAATGCCGCCCATTGGTTTCGCCAGAGTTTATTTGCGTAACGCCGAATGGCAGAATTTAACCTATTGAAAGTCGTCTTCGATGCCAAATCTTTCTTCCACGTGAGTTGACGCTCCGGCCTTCTTCGTGCCGCACTGAGGTTTGTAAGCTTTAAGTCAGAGACCGGACGCAAAGTGCTTCGATATCTTGAGCAGCGTGGACGCTGCTTCCTTGCTTGCTTTCATGGTGTCCAATAGGTTGCCAGAAGCAGCTTCTAGTTCAGATCGATACTTGTCCCAGTTAACAACCTGGGCAATCTTAAAAGCCCGTAGTCGATATCCTGCTGCGTCAATAAAGAAAGGGTAATGATCGCTCCCCCTTCGGTCTGGCGCCACTCTCTACGCTAAGTTCGCTGCCACCAACAATCATGTCATCGTCTCCTTTAGAAGTAGCTTCACTGGAATTGCCTCCTTTAGACGTAACATAATTAGTATTCTCTTGGCCAATGATTGCCGGTGAGGACTCCATCGAGGCCGCGAGGTGCTTCTAGGCAGCGGGAACCATGCCAGGATCTCCAGTACCGGCGTCACTCGATCTACGTGGACCTTTCACGGTGGTAGACTACCAGGCGGATCCGGGAGGGACATACGGCGAAAACCTACGTGATGGAACAGGTGTTCTGACCGAAATTATTCCAAACTCGCAAAATTACCGCAAAAAGAAGAGACGAGATACAGGGCAGCTTACGAGCGATTTTCTTCGTCTTCTTCCCATATTCCCAAGCTCAATTTTTGCTGTGAGTTCAATCCTATATACCAACCAGTGGCAACAACTATATACCTACAGACAATAGGCAACTAAATGTCACTGCATCAGGCTGTTACCGTTTTGCCAAATAGACTTTTTAATCCAGGTTTTGTAAAGCTGAAGGGCGAAATTCGCAGTTCATATCTAATCCAGGCACTACCTCTGTGGCCTTTTCGAATGCTGGCAGCATAGTGACAAAAATGACCTTCTACTTTCATCTACTCGTACTCGATGTGAGGTGTACCAGACTAACAATATAAGAGCTCTTTCACTCCTGCTTTTGTTTCGTGCTTCCTAATGGAAAACTACCTAGAACAAAACTACTAATAACCCGGTTGTGCGTGTTTGCCAAACTGTTGCCGAATGACTCTAGCGTTAGTCAGTATTTACAGCGTGTGCCATGCTACACATGCGGCTTGAGGGCTGCCAAAGCCAGCTGATGAAAACAATTGCGAATAGAAATGTTTGAAGTACAAGCCGATATATTTCATTCTCTGGGCCATTCTTTCTATGGTAATGCCATGATTCGCGGATATCACCTGCAGACAGGGAAACCTGGGTGGTTAATTGAGAGTAAGGCAGCTTTCGCGACGGCTGAATGGTGGTGATCGGAAGCAAGCCAGTATTCGCCACATTCCGCCTTCACACGTTGACATTGGCAGAATTTTGAGAAAACCGACCAGTGAAGATGTTCTAGCCGGTTCTAAGTAAAAAAAAACACCTAAATGTTTATGTCAAGGGCCAATCTTTGTGAGTTAATCTCGTTATTTGTGAATATCGGTGAAATACTGTGGACACGAGATTCAGAAAACTTTCACAAAACGCAAAAACGAGTCACGAGTCAAAACATGTGCAGGTGAATGACCTGCGAAACCTTTTAGCACGCGACATATTGAATAGGAGTGAAATGTTCAACCAAATTTTAGTTCTCTTGAGTGCTGATGGCGGTCATCTATAAGAAGGGCCGGCACATCTACCTCACGTCATATACGTCTTATACGTCGTTACGTCTTATGAGTAATAAGACGCATGAGCTCTAGAAGGTCAAGTGTGTTCGGTTCCTAAAAATGGCATCTATTATTAATTTATTTCCACAGGATGCATTCCAAAACTATGAGACGTATAAACGTGAGATCTAAGTTAATGTTTTGAACCGCGTCGAACTTGGACTTCGTGTGCTCACAGCGCACACACTGGAAAGTTTGTTTTCCGATGCCTCGCCCTCCAAAGATACGTGCAGCCCAGGAAGTTTTTGTTCGAGAACATAAAAATAAACAGAACCCACGCCATATGAGCTTGGCTTTAAAAGCCTAAATATTGGTTGGCACGAGGCGCCCAAGCTGTCTCTGCCTTTAGGTCATTCCCCTGCCTGTACACATTGTATGTTTTTTATGTGTATAATGAAACACCATGAACTTGAATAGAATTGATGCGCTGGAGCGCCCAATGTGTAACCATCATTCCCTTACGCCGCCGTACAATTGTACTATCTGGCCGCTTCGCACAAATTTGGCCTATTACATTGATATTGATCCCATATTGCGTGTTGCTTGGGGGATTCATTCTTGCAGGAACAGACATTTTGCGGTTACGTACTTGGACGCTGAGGAGCCTGAGGACGTGGAGGACGCTGAGAACTTTCAGGACGTTTATCGCTCTGAGGGCGCTGGAGATTCCGGGGGCTTTGAGGGCGCTGACGAGGGCGTTGGTTATCGTCATCGGTCCCTTCCCGCCTACATGGACCTTGACCTGTCGATCGTGATGTGGGTTTCCGCGTGGTGGAACTATCCTCTTCCGATCCTGAATCGTCTTCAGACCCTTCTGCTGGTATTAGCAGGTACAAGATGACAAAAATATAGAACACAAAGAAGGGCGTCCTTATCTTCATTTTCAGCGAAGTTCCCAATGTGTGAGATAACGAGTCAGCTGAGGAATTTTAGTCGTACATAGAAGAGGTTATGATAAAGATACACATACGACAGTAAATTTAGCAAGAATTGTTCTACCATTCATCGTTATCCAGAACGGCTTCGTTTGGGTTGCCGCTGCATGCATTGTTCCCCGCAATCGGTAGTCTCTGCGTTATTATTAGAGACTCAAACTCCTAGACCGACCAATTCAATCGGAACAATAGAAAGGATTGACTGCTCCTCACAGTGTGCGTGACCAGTGACAACTGCAAGATTCCAAGTAAACCCAGCTGCCACATAAATCCTAGTTTCTCTAGACACTAGTTATGGTGACGTGAAATACTTGCCAATGACGTAAAGACCATTTATGCCGTAAGTTGTTTTGTACGAAGATGTGAACTTTTGTTCAGTACGTATTTCAGGCATATAAAATACTGAATTTACACGTTTTCCCTCGATATATCAAACACTTGTCTAAAATCTTATCCAGGTATAGTTGCCACGGTAAAACACGAGACTGCAAACACGTTTTGCACCCTCACGATCTAGGAAATATGAGGTTCCTTCGAAAAGACAATGAGTCTTGAAATTTAAAATATGTTATTCTTTCAAAACTCCGCACATATCCCCCACTCGCAGTGCTGAATAGCATCGCGTTAGAACCGGCGACCTCGCACCTTGTAGTAGGCATGTTGTCATTTCCAACGCACGTTCAGTGGCTGTAGAGAGTGAAATCCCAAAATGAAATGCTGCGTGAAGCCCGAAACGTAAGTGGCGGATGTGCTACTAAAGGTGGTGTGCGACTACAGAGAGACAGCTTTCATGATCAAGCGCGTGAGTGTGATGATGAGGGCAAGGTGTCACTTTTTCTCACTTCTCAATATAGTTTGAGGGGTCTGTACACTGCTGCCTGCGTCATCAGGAGAAAAAAGCCGACGTATGGGGGTACCTATTTATTAACAATGGGGTATGGTACATCGAAGCAGCGTACTCTTTTTTACTGCAGGGGAAGGAAAGTTTGCCTGAAGAAACAGCGAAGAGTAGTTCAGCCGGCTACCACGATACCGTTTTTGGTTTGTATTGGGGCGGATTGTAAAGAGTAAACAATTGTGAAGTAGTTAGGTAAGCCTCCGGGAACCAACGGGAGTAGTTGGTTGTTACTGCATGTGTATTCAGGCGCCACACGAAGAAACAAAAATGCGAAGCGAGGCTAACCAGTGACGGAAGTGGTTAAGCATAACATATTAATTATTTTTGAGGATGAGATATAGGAATTTGATTTGGAAAAATCTTTCAGTAATTATGATACTAATTCAGCCCATGAAACATTTTTACACATCTTTGAATCCATTTATGAAAAGAACTTTCCTTTTTTAGGGCACCATTCTGGTCTCTTTAAGATACGGAAGCCGTGGCTTACAGAGCCTTGTTCTCAACAATCAAAACTAAACAAAACATCTACAATGAGTTCTTTGAAACTCGTGACTTATAGAAGTTGCGGCTTTTAAGAAATTCGAAAATAAGTGCAATAGTGAACATGTGAAAGCTAGAACTCAAGACTCCCTTGATTCGTTGCAGTCGTGCCCATACAATACGCGTAAAATTTGAAAAACACTGAACATTTTACTAAACCGAACTACTACTGAATTCTTGAAAAAAATTGGCCGCGTATCTTCTTTCGTCGCGAATGTCCACAAAAGACGATCGCCTTTGTGGACATTTCCAAGTAAATGCCTCATTTTGTTTTCCCGCCCACTTCTCATGCAGTTCCTCTTCCGTCCCGCTCCCCGAAACTAAACACACTAAAGATTTGCTCAAGTCAATTTAAATTTACCGCGTTCCACTGCTACAGGCTGGGTTCCTCGATTTCAGCGCTGCAGTACGGCGGAAACGCGCGTGAATCGATGCGCGCTACTTCGACGTTTGCAGCGATGGCGTAGAGGTAGAACACCCGCCTCGCGTGCAGAAGGACCGTGGTTCGAATCCCGGGGCCGGACAATTCCCACCGGATTAAAAAAAAATCCGCGTATTCATGGAATTGCACAAAGGGGCTTGAGGTGAGGCCTGGCGCCGGCGACCATTGCCGGCAATGTACACCCTCACCAGAGCAGGGTTGGCCACCCTGGTGTAGTAACGGCCACAACCTCCCAGGAGTACGCCAATTAACCCTCGGCCGTCAGTCCCCAGCGGCTGCGAAGCAACTGACCACGGCGGCGGTCAGACCTGTGACGCAGCAGAGGGTGCTAAGAATCCCTGGATCCGGACAGGCCGCCAATGGAATCTGAACCTGGCAACGTTTAACGCGTGAACCTTATCTAGCGAAGCAAGTCTCGAGGTGTTGGTCGAGGAATTAGAGGACATTAAAGGAGCCATGAAGAGAAAACACAAGTTTGGTTCATTCAAAAGATTGTCTCGTTAGAATCATACTGACACCAATTTTAACGTAAACTTCGCCCAAATAAGCTACATAATTAGGAAAAACGGGAATGGTCATGCGACCCACCAGCTCATTTCCCGCAACAGAACCTGTGATGTCACATGGGCTAAGCTCTGCGATTGGCGGAGGCTGGCAGAAGCAGACGCAAATTAGGTAGAGCTTACAAACTAGACGAACGAGCGATTTGCGCTTAAATTTAGGGCATATTCTTTACAAACCAATCGGAATGATGGGACAAACAGTGGAAGTTACGAAAGCACATGTAAACATAGAAGTACTGATGCGTTCTGCTGTTCGTACTGCGCACAGCATTCTTTGGTTTAGCTGCACAGCACTATGGGGCTTGGGGTTGTCTCAGACGACACTGGCCGATTGACGCAAGCAACGGTGTCTTACGTGACCCCATTTGTCGAGCGAGCACTGTTTCAGGGAACGAATATTTTCTCCCAGAACAAAAACAAGCCAGGTTTAAATGCGGGCAAAAACAAACCAAACGCTTGCCACGGTATGGTGGCGCCATCTAGGTTACGGAACGTAAAGAAACGTGGGAACAAAACAACACCGCTACAGGGTGGAGACAACCTTTGAACGGTCCCGTGCCGCCGCAATTGGGCCAACGGGCTCAACGCGTTATTCTTTTCGTTTCCCACGAGACCTAGCAACGCGAAACAGACAATATGATTCAAACTTCTTCAGTAAACCGCGTTGCGGCGATAATTTTAGCGCGGTTTTGACACAATGACTTGCTTCGGCGGCGAGCGAGCAACCGAACATGGCGGCGCCAGCGTTACGTGTCTCTACCCTGTACGGCGGATGCGTGAATGAAGGTACTCTAGGCTGCAGAGTGGTCGGTTCCCGTGATGTCACTTGGGACCACGAAAACGCACGATTGAGCGGGAAAATCAAAATTTTAACCTAAATTGTTTAATGTCTCAGTAAATAAAGCACCGTTTGTATCCGGACAAGCGCTGGGGGCACTATAAAACACGAAATCTTTCGAATTAAACCAACTTGCATTTTCTCTTCATGGCTCCTTTAAATGGGATGTAATAGGGCTTAGCGAGCTTAGGAGGGCAGGCGAAGCCTTTACGGTGCTGAAAAATGGACACGTCCTATGTTACCGTGGTCTAGAGGACAGAAGAGAACTGGGAGTGGGATTTCTAGTCAGTAAAAGCATAGCTGGCAACATAGACGAATACTATAGCATTACGAAAGGGCAGCAGGTCTTCTAATTAGACTCAATAAGACGTACAAGCTGAAAGTGGTGCAGGGCTACGCGCCCACATCCAGCCACGACGACCAAGTAGTGGAACGCTTCTATGAAGATGTGGAATCGGCAATGGCTAAAGTAAAAACACAGTATACCGTAGTTATGGGGGACTTCAATGCTAAAGTAGGCAAGAATCAGGCTGGAGACAAGGCAGTTGGGAACTATGGTCTGGGCTGTAGAAATAGCAGGGGGGACCTACTAGTTGAGTTTGAAGAACGGAATAACCTACGCATAATGAATACCTTCTTCTGTAAACGGGAGAGTCGGAAGTGGACCTGGAGGAGCCCGAATGGGGAGCACAAAAATGAAATAGACCTCATATTATGCGGTAACCCTGGCGTCGTGCAGGATGTGGAAGTGCTCGGAAGGGTAAGGTGTAGTGACCACCGTTTGGTAAGATCTCGAATTAGGCTAGATTTGAGGAGAAACCGAAATAAGCTAGTACGAAAGAAGCCGATAAATAAGCTAACAGTAAGGCGTAAAGTAGAAGAATTCAGGATCGCGCTGCAGAACCGATATTCCACCCTTAACTAGGAAGCCGAGCTTACGACACAGGGAGCCAACGACAACCTTACACGCATTATCACGGAGTGTGCGGTAGAAGTCGGGGGCACTATGGCCAGACAGGATACTGGTAAACTTTCACAGGAGACGAATGATCTAACCAAGAAACGGCAAACCATGAGAATCTCTACCGCAGCTGACAGAATAGAACTAGCCGAGCTCTCGAAGTTAATCAATAAGAGTAAGACAGCTGACATACGGAAGTATAATATGGAGAGGATCGAATACGCTGCAAAGAACGGAGGTAGTCTGAAAGCAGTGAAGAGACGTCTTGGCGTGGGGAAAAATCAGATGTATGCACTTAAGGATAAGCAAGGCAATGTCATCACAAATTGGGATAAAATAGTCACAGTGGCCGAGGAGTTCTACAGGGATCTGTACAGCAGCCGGGACATACAGGATAATGCCGAACGAGACAGTAGTTCAGAGGAGATAGACATCCCACCAGTAACGACCGAAGAAGTAAGGAAGGCTTTGAAAGAAATGAAAGGGGGCAAAGCACCTGGTGAGGATCAGATAACAGCAGACCTCTTGAAGGATGGCGGAGAAATTGTACTTGAAAAACTGGCAAACCTGTATACGCAATGCCTAATGACCGCAATGGTACCGGAATCTTGGAAGAACGCGAACATCATCCTAATCCATAAGAAAGGCGACATGAAGGACTTGAAAAATTACAGGCCGATCAGCTTACGGTCAGTCGTCTACAAGGTATTTACCAAGGTAATCGCTAACCAAATCTCTGCAACCTTAGATTTCAGTCAACCTAAAGAACAAGCAGGGTTCCGTAAAGGTTATTCAACAATGGACCATATTCACACGATTAATCAGGTGATAGAGAAGTGTGCTGAGTATACTGAACCCCTATATATAGCCTTCATAGATTATGAGAAAGCATTTGACTCGGTCGAAACCCTAGCAGTCATTCAGGCATTACGGAACCAGGGGGTAGATGAGCATTATGCAAGACTACTAGAGGATATCTACAATGGGTCTACAGCTACCATCATCCTCCATAGGGAGAGCAGTAAAATACCTATAAGGAAAGGTGTCAGACAAGGAGACACAATCTCTCCAATGTTATTCACAGCATGCTTACAAGAAGTATTCAGAACGTTTGATTGGGAACAGGTGGGAGTAAGGGTTAATGGAGAATACGTCAGTAACCTGAGATTTGCTGATGACGTTGCCTTGCTAAGTAACTCGGGGGACGAATTGCAAAGCATGCTTTCCGCACTGGGCGAACAGAGTAGAACCGTGGGCCTGAAAATTAATATGCAGAAAACTAAAGTAATGATCAATAACCTCGGGACAGCACAGCAGTTTGAGATAGGTGGCGAGGCAGTGGAAGTGGTAAGCGAATATATCTACTTAGGCCATGTTGTGACCCCAGATCCCAACCATGAGGCAGATATTATTAGAAGGATCAGAATGGGGTGGGGTGCATATGGCAGACATTCTCAGATAATGAATAGCAGCCTACCATTGTCGCTGAAGAAGAAAGTGTATGACAGCTGCATCCTACCGGTACTCACCTACGGGGCAGAAACTTGGAGGCTCACTAAGAGGGTTCAGCTTAAATTGAGAACGACTGAGCGGGCAATGGAGCGGAAAATGATAGGTGAAACATTAAGGGACAAGAAGAGAGCGGAGTGGGTCAGGGAGCAAACTGGTCTTAAAGACATATTAGTAGAAATTAAGAAGAAATGGACGTGGGCAGGGCATGTAATGCGAAGGCAAGATAACCGCTGGTGATTAAGAGTAACATAGTGGATCCCTAGAGAAGGCAAGCGTTGCAGGGGGCGGCAGAAAGTTAGATGGGCAGATGAGATCAAGAAGTTAGCGGAGATAAATTGGTCACAGTTGGCACAGGACCGAGGTAATTGGAGAATAATGGGAGAGGCCTTTGCCCTGCAGTGGGCGTAGATAGGCTAGTGATGATGATGATGATGACTTCGACGTTTATAGAACCACGCGCCCTACTCCACATGCATTCCCGGCAGGACATGGAACCTACCTAGTGGAACCTTTTGTTGCTGTTGTTGTGTGGTTTCTCAAGTGCCACCAGGAGTGTGGGCAACAGCAGACGACGGTTCTGAACAGTACATGTAGAATATCATTTGCTACCGCAAAAACCAACCATTCATAAATTTTCTAATGAAAGAACACTGCAAATATCACTTATATATTGCTGTTCTGCCTTATGTTTGCGTAGTGTCTTGTTTTTGTTCAACAATGTTGACAAGTATGAACGTTGACACCAGACTTACACGTTTAAATTTGTCTGTGAGTATATAAGACTGTTGCACAGATTTTGTTTCATTTTGGCCGGGTGGATGAATCGAGACACAGACAGACCTTGTGCCATGGACATTAATGTAAAGAGCCATCGGTGCTGTGGACCTTGTTTTTCCTGGAAATTGTGTGATGTTCTTTGTTTCCTCTGTAGCACGTTGCGTATACCCTGTGCCCTGTCGAACCTTGTCGTAGCTAACTACAGCGTGTCATAGCTTTAACTAGTTTTAATAAATTCTCTTTTCAACAGACAGACAGACAGACAGACAGACAGACAGACAGACAGACAGACAGACCAAAATTTATCTGTTTAAGCAACCCAAGAAAGACTGCAGTCTTTAAAAATTACGTAAGATGGAAAAGATGTTCATGCAAATCGAGTTGTGTTGCTTTCAAAGTTCATTTACATTTTCCACATACAAAGTTGTGAATAATGGTACGTACGTGGAGCTATTTCTCGCACATTTGTAGGAGTACATTTTTCTTGGCCGTTACTGCAAAAACAGACCGGATAATTGTGTTTCCGCATTAAACATGCATGATATGAGACATATAGTGACATAGATCATTTCCAAATGCAACATGTAAGATTTAAACTCAATATTAAGCACCCGTTCTAACGTACATATACCATATTTGATTGTCCAAGCTAAATTTGCGCATAAAAATGCAACGTGTCGTGGTCGTAGCGTTTTGTAAACCAGCGACGAAACTAAAGTATTTAACTACAGGCCCATTTCTATATTGCCTATATTTTCTAAACATCTTATCTAAACATCTAAACTTCTAAACATCTTTCTAAACATCTTTCTTGAACATCTTATTTTTTGCGTATATACGCTTTCTTTTAATGTAAACACTTACTTAATATAAGTCCGTGCGGTTTCTTGGAAACTCCAGTAAAAAATATTCGCATTGAAGCAGCAGAAAAACTACTTCAAAATTTTCCTGAGAATGTGCGCTTGCTGTATACGTATATCTGGACTATAGTAATGCTTTTTATTGCTTTAACTACAAATTGACAGCGACAAATTGCACACTGCAGCATTCACGAGTTATCCAAAGAGCGTATTAAATCATATCTAAATCACAGATACCAACCAAGGCTCATACACTGTTCTTCACTACTCAAAGAAATAAATATTGGTGCCCCACGGGCAGTCTCTTGGTTCAGAATTCAAATTTAGCATACGCTGAATGCTCGGATGAGGAACACGGACAGTGGAAAAAGACAAACGAGACGTTGTCCCTGTTCCACTGCCCGTGACCGTCGTCCAAGTATGCAGCGCGCGCTATATTTGAATTCTGGAGCATACCAACTAGCCAGAATACAAGCCTTGACCAATTTCACTTAAGGAGAGCTCCTGTTTATATTATATATAAACGACGTAGTTAACATTATTTGGCCATGATACCACATATATAAGATATGCGAGTGACGTCAGGGCACTATTTAAAGCCGACGATTCGCAAAAACCTAAACACGATCGCAACCTGCATTCTAAGTAAAATCCAAGTATGGTTTGTGAAGCATGGTTTAAATATTTACGCCAGGAAAGGGAAAGCAATGTTATTTACAACAACAAGCATCATATCAGTGCTCGTCCTGCTCTTCAAATTAACTCGTCTATTATAGATCTAGTAACTTCCACAAAAACAATAGCCGTCTATTCTGAACAAGACGTGTCGCGGTACGGGCACAAACGTTTTTTAACTAACAAACTTCGCCAATTGGCAGTTAAGTATATTTACTTGGCTACCTTTACCATCAAATTAAGCTACTCAGCCATAATTCTCCATTTGGCGGTTTATTTAACTATTGTAGTCCTGTTTGGGGTTCGTCTGGTGCTACCGATATTAACACTGCTTCGGGTCCAAAAACGAATGGTTCGCTTAGATTGTGATTTCTATATTGATTCCACTATTGCAACACTGCTCCATGATCTACGTGTACTCCAAATACATCAACAGTTTACCTGCCCTTTTACGCTCCTCTATCGCAAGAATTAAAGGAAAGCATTGTTCCACATTGACCAACAAACCTGAAAACAAATATTTCCGGCTATGCAAAAAACAATGCTACGTTCCGCTTCGGCGCAAAAATTATGTCATCCGAATAATATATACCAACTTCTTTAATCAATAAATTCCTTTTATTAATACAGTATAAGGCTTCGTACAGTGTCGGGAACAGCTGATAGCTCAATCAATCACCTAGCCTCTAACAAACAGCCCATGATTAAGACAAATATGTCACAGAATCCAGTGGAATGAAGCTATCATAAGTTGCAAACCCCTGAACATCACCTCCATCAATGACTATTTGAACGAGACGTCCCGAGCGACCTCCTGTCTCTGTGAGACATGTAGTGTTCGTGAGGGTATCAATCATCTACTGAGTGTGCGACATCGCTTCGCTGCACCCAAGGCTGTCCGTGAAGTGGTACTGCGTCTTCGTGTTGACGCGCGTCTTTAACGCTGTGACGTCTTCGGGTCATTGCCCTCGGCTGCCGCTGCGACAATCCCTACAAAAGCTTTCTCGTCCTTTTTCCGCGAATTCGGCTTGGATCAAATGCTATTAAAGTTTCACAATACTCACACTTCTTCGCGTGTATTAAGTGGGTGTTTCTACGGTTGTTAATGTTTGTGTGCGTTTTAAAAGCATTTTTGGGTGCACTCGAGTTTCACCTGTTTTCGCTCGTTTAATTTTCATATGGAATAGCAATCCAAGATCGACGCTCGGTTGATACGTCTGTTTCATTAAAGTTATGACCGTTTCTCTCCACATGTTTACTGTAATTCATGTCATAGCCTTTCCGTTGTATATCCGCGTAGCCGGGTCCTTATTGCTGATTATACCAATGCACACAATTATACAGTTTACTTACTGTTCTTCACCCCTCCCCCTGAGTTTTTGGCATTTCCCTTTTTTCATAGGCTATGCTACAAGATGTTTTCCAAACTTATAAATTGTTTACTTTCAAATAAAATTGTTTGCTGTTATTGTGCATGTGTGCGTGCGCGCGTGCGTGTGAGTGTGCGTGTGTGTGCGTGTGTGTGGTGTGTCTGGTGTGTGTTGTGTGCGTGTGTGGGGTGTGTGGAGTGTGGTGTGTGTGTGGGGCGGTGCGTGCGTGCGTGTGTGTGTGCGTAGCGTGCGTGCGTGCGAGCGCGCGCACACGCGCACATGCTGCCTCGGACAAATACAAAAAATTCAAGGGCCCATCAGATTGCGGTATTGCAACTTTTTCCTATTCCCTTCCATAAAACTGTTTTACTAAAACTAAACACCCACTCATTCGAAAGAGTCGTCGAAGGAGCATATACATCTTTTTTTTCACAGGAAACGCAGTGCAGTGTTTGTACTGCAGCGCAAGCCAAGTTGATTGCTGTCCCACTGGAAAGAAGTATGGTGTTCCTCGTATGTAAAATTGCGTGGCTCGTTTAATGGGACTCGTGCACGTACGCCTTTTTTCAGTAGTTCGAACTGTGTAGAACACCAGGTAGGGGCGAAACAAGGAAGCTGAATACAGTCAAACCCGGCTATAACAAACCCGGATAGAGCGAATTATGCTATATATATAAAACAAAAGTAATTCAGTTACGGAAATACACGGGAAAAATATTCCTTATAATGAAGTTCACATCCGATAAATTGAACTCTGGGCGCCTAGAATGGCCGCCGCAAATGCATGATCTCGGAGCGGCGACTGAGATGTGGATTGGCCGCGACAATGGAGCAAGAGCCGCGACTGACACATTGCGCCTCGCACGGAGCGACGTGACGCGCAATACTTTCCGTAACTGTCTCCGACGCGCAGGGACTCGCGACGGAACCCGCCCAGTCAAGCGAGTCCGGACCAAGACAGTAGCATCGGTGAACTGTGGGAAGAGCTCGCCAGCGTTCCCGATGATGTCGCAAGTGAAATCCGTCCGGAGCTTATAATGAAGCGCTTTAGGCAGTCGATGTGCTCCGCCAATGCTTCTTATATTTTTGAGGACGCGGACTCGAACTGGTGCAAACAATGTTTCGTGTAGAGAACGCAATGCTAGTTGAAGCAGCCAAAACGAGAGTGAAAACAAAAATCACCGATTTTTTGGAACGTGAGCAGTTAAGGCGGAAAGTAGCTTTATTACTTGCAATAAATGGATTGTATTGGTATGGTAATGGCTACTGTACTGTGTTCGTTTCTGCATATGCGGATGGCGGAGTTGGTACGGGGGGCTCCCACGGATTGGGAACTCGTAACAATAAGCTCATTATAGGCGGGTTCGGCTATATGAAACTATTGGATATATCGAACTAATTGCGGTGCATATTGCAGTTCGCTATAAACGGGTTTGACTGTAAAGCTTAACAAACCCATTACGCGGTTGGAAGTTCCGTGCAAGCCGGGATTTACAAAGCATTGCGGCCTATGCAAATTTACAAAACATTTCGTGGTAAGTGATCTCGTTTTGCATCGCTCTCAAAAATGTCAATGTTGAATTGACGCGTATGCTCAAGAAAGCATAATTGTCCATTTCATCTTTGTGTGCGAGTGTACTGAAACGCAACCAATTTTTAAACTTCCTTCCACAATCAGACCTCTTTTGTTGGTAAAAGTTATTTCACCAATATTGATGTTTCGCGTACTCCTACGCCTTCAACGTGCCACTAGGTCTCTTGTCATTATTTATGTGTTTTATAAAAGAATTTATTTGAGAGATATTTCTAGCCCAGACTTTGTTCCGCCCACAGCTGAATTTCTTCCAGTGCAAAAAAAAATATTTGCTCAGAATAAGCAACGTTATTCGCCTAACACTTTCGGATAATGAATGGCAGGCTTAGCGCAAAGAAGACGGTGGCAGACGAGACAGGCGCTAACAACGGGACAGGTTGTTAGTAGCGG
This sequence comes from Haemaphysalis longicornis, assembly GCA_013339765.2. NCBI lineage: Eukaryota > Metazoa > Arthropoda > Arachnida > Ixodida > Ixodidae > Haemaphysalis > Haemaphysalis longicornis. Next base: position 17,114,135 of record CM023458.1, read on the forward strand.
CTGTCTCACCTGCCACCATCTTCGTTTTTGCGGCAAACCTTCCATTCAGTTTATACCAACTAGCCCAACAGCCCGTTTTATTGATGCAAGTTTCTGAGAAATTTGGTATCCAATTAAAGTCCATCCGCTTGAGAATCATTTTCTATAGTCAGGGTATCAAACCGATTTGACGCCCTTCCGTGCTTCGTCTGGCTGGCTGGCTTGCACTGCCCTTAAATATTCTGATAGAACTAGTTTTGATGCTTGCTATGCTTCCTTGAATTTTTGAGAACATGCAATCAGTTATCTTGCATGTATGCTGCGCCCCTCCATTGTAGCCACAGCCTCTCTATTAGGACAAATCTCGGCTTCGCCTTCCAAGCCTTTTCCAAACTACAAGGATTGCTGCCAGGGAAGCGTTGAGAAGCCAGACTATGACTAAGTGTTTCAGCTAGCTGGCCTGCCAACGTTGACCGCGTTCCGGCCCGGCTCAGCCGGTGCTCAGGAAACACGGCTGGCAACGCGGTTGGAGCTTTACACCGTTAAACAGAAACCGAGGCAGACTGTTAGCAGCGGCGAGGAAAAATAACATGCGCACCAATTCGAAAAAAAACACGGCTGTGTTGGTACGCCGTGCGCAACGCCCCCCAGGAAAACAGGCCAGATAACAATTTTCGCAAGTATTAGAACCAACTGGCTTAATTTTGAAGCGGGAAAAAAATAATCCTAACAAGTAATATTTCGGCGCCCATAGCACAGCCGGGTTTCCGAAGAAGGGAGAGCGGCCACCAGGCCTGCTGTTTCTCCCGCCTTGCACCACTTCCGCAAGCTGCGGCAATTTTTTTCATACTGATAGCATTTCTGCCGATGTAATACTAACCACATAGGCAAACAAAACAAATATAAAAACGGCATATGCCCACTCATTCAATAATGTCGAGACCGTTGTGCCGATAACGACTAATAGTTTGCATTGTGGTCCTCAAAAGGGGGTCCGCGGACCTCAAGGGTTCCGCGAGGACCCTTCGGGAGTCCGCAAAGCGCTGTGCACAACTATGCCCCCCCCTCCCGCCGGCCCAGTTTTTTCCTTTTGCCAGACCTCCGTTGAAGTTCGCCGAAACGCTTTCATATGGAAATTACGCCCGACACTGCGGCGAGGTTCTGCAGTGCAAGCGCGTTGAAGGTGAACTCACTGATCACTCTCAGGATGCGGCGGACATGCTCGCCCTAATGCATGTCATCGTTGGTGAGGTGACACAGCACAAGGTACCCTGGAAATGTACGATATATGTTGCGATCAAAAAATAGAGCGCGACTTATTCAATGTTATTGGGATGTCGTTGTGCAGGCCACGTTGGCGAAATTGCGCCGCGCGCGCTGAAGCTGGGTCTGCGCGCACGTCAAGAGATTTTTTGTTCGCCGTAAATGCATCATCCAGTCGTTGTTAGATTATTTATTTAAATTTTGAACGTACTTACCAGGAAATTGTTGTATGCAGGAACGTAGTTAGCGCGAAAAAGCACCATAATGTTATGGGGCATTTTTAGTGTCCACAGTTGAGAGCGCAGTGACCGGGAAATCGTATGATCCGGGAACGTATCAACAGGGTTCTACTGTATATACGGGGGAAGTCTGCGAAACTCGTGTTCGATTCCACAACTGCTTTCATATTATGTTACGAAGCACCTACTATATTTGGTGTTTGCCTTTTTGTAGTATTGAAATAAATAAAATAAATAATAAATAAATAAATAAATAAATAAATAAATAAATAAATAAATAAATAATAAATAAATAAATAAATAAATAAATAACAATGGACCTTCATAGCAAAGCGCTCTAAACATTGGAGGATCGCATTGGTTTCGTTTGAAAATGAAAAGCTATTGCTTGCCTAAAGGCGAATCGTAAATGGAACTGAGAGGAAGAAATACATGCAATCGCTCTCTAAGCCTCCAAGTTATTTCATATGCGGAAATATATGCTATATTTAGGCCACCATTTCGAGTGTAAGCGACAAATCACTTTATGTATTATTTCGTCTAAACTTTGACTAAGAGTCAATATAGGGGAAAATAAGAGTATGATAACGACATATTCTCGCGGAAATAAGGCGGAGACAATTACCGCTAACGGCAGTTATACAAACTTTTTCTTTGTTCTCTGTTTTAATGTTTAGAAGACCCGGCTACGGAATTAAAATATTTGCGTAGCCATAAATGTCTACGTGGTTGGCTGAACAGTTTTCTACTGCTTAGAACATCACGCAAAGCTGCTACAGAATGTAAGGCTCACAGTGTGTGTTTCAGTTTCGGAGAAACGCAATAGACAATGGTCGTTGTTTACTTGAAAGGCATGAGAAGTTGCAGTTGTTTCATGTTCCTCCTAGTAGGTCATGAGTGAAAAACAACCCTCGGTACAAGTGGAGCGGAATATTTGGCGGTGAAAAAAGTTCTTCCTCTGTAGCGTAGACAGCAATTCTTACAGTACTTGGGACAAAAATGTTTTTACGAAAATAACGCAACCGTTGTTTCCATCTCCGCGGAGAACAGTCTTTAGGAAATTGTATAATAGTTTACAGTAAATAAGCTACTTTCCTTCTTTAAAGATGACTGTTATGCGTATTTTTGTTGCAGCGTTCTGCACCGTGCAACCACTAGTCAACGGAGAAGAGGACGTTGTTTTGAAGTCTTGGAATTACAGTAGCCCGGACGAATTAAAGGGGTCCTGAAATACCTTCCGCCGATGCATGGATGTACATGTACCCAAATAAAGCAATGTATTTGCAATCTCCTCCCGCAAGAATTTTGTTAAAGCGATGAGTATTAGCTGAGAAATCGTAAATCAAAAACCACGCATTATCGTCGCTCCGCGTTTCCTCCTCCTTTCGACTTACTCTCCGCTGTTGACGGCGCGCGAGCTTTGCCTCCCATGATGCTGCGCTCCGCAGCGGTGACGTACTTCCGCTATTGCGCTGCTACGTCGTCTGCTACGGGCAAGCTTTGTTGACACCATGAATCCCGCACTTCGCTCAAGGCTGGAAAACCGAACGAAAAATCTGGCCGCATGTGTGCGGCGGCCTAGCCTTGCCCTTTCGCGGTGTTCGTTGGTGCAGTTGCTATCGGTGGCACGGGACTTTTTATCGGCGGCGAACTCGCAGCCGTACGGGGAAGATCGTGCGCTCGTTCCCTTTGATGCACCGACACTGTTTATCCAAAAAGTGCCGTATCAGATGTGGCCCCGCTGGTGCTGTTCTTATTTTGCGGCGGTCGTAATTCCTGCCGGCGGCATGTGAAAAAGACATTTTAAATCGATACAGAACCCGTGCACAAAACCCTTCAATCATGTGACCAGTTCAGCTTGGGGCGACGCGTGGTGGAGAGCGGCAACGTTGGCAAAGCATGCTCCACCGCGGCTCTGAGCTTTCTAGCGCTGGAGCGAGCGCCACGTCTTTGAGAATCTCAAACATCGGTTGCCTTGACAACAAGGCACAAACCACTGTAGAACTCAGTTACAGTTACGTGTTCCCGGTTCAGCTCGGGGCCCCACCTGCGAATGTGGGCACTGCAGGCGTACCACCCCACTCCCATTGGGAAGTGCGAGATGCGTTTGACATTACAGGAGGCGATGGTGGGTGTGTGTTGTGGACGTCTTTGTTTCGCGATGCAATGCGACGTTGTGCTTCTGCGGGTGGATAGTGCTTCCCATGGTCTGGATTATCTTTCTCGAGCGACGTACGACTCAACTTCGCATGGGGTATGTGCAGTGTGCGTGGCTAAAAGCCATCTCGGCTTGTGCGCCGGAGTTAAGTGACTTGCTGTTCGTCCCCGCAAACCGCGCGCGAGGTGAGTGCCGAAGTTTACGACGGGCAGGAGGAGGCAACCCATCGTCTTTCAATCGCGGTTCAGACTTGCAACGCATGTTTGACGTTGTGTTCGTTCGAAACCCATCTCTGGATTGTTTTGAAGTAGAATAAAATGTATGCGTCAAACCCGGGCATTCGGCTCAGGGCGTTCTCTGCGATTGCACGAAAGAAGTGCCACGGGGCTTCAACGCTTTCTTTACGGAACGTACTCAGGTAAGGGAATATCCATGTCGTGTTATGGCCGTGCTGCATTTAATACAAACGGTTAAACGTTTGTTTACACTTGTTTCGTTTGTCGTAAAATGTCCAAGCACTCCGGCACTCCGCTGGCAGATCAGCCGGCGAGCCGACGCTGAGCAGACGACTCATCTCTTTGCCGGAAGTGCGTGAAAAAGCCGCCCAATAGCAGGATGTCTAGCTCATGACGAACATCTGGGAATCGATGATGTAGACATGTGAAGATGGCGGCGTCCAAAAACACGAAGGAAAGGGTGAGAAAAAAGCGACAAACTTTGCAACAAAAGTGTGAGCTTTCCGCTGCGCGTAAAAGAGTAATACTTGGCACAGATGACGTTGACGACCCAATCTAACGATTGCGCTAGTTCATTTAGTGTGCTCAAAACGCCTTTCAGGGCCCCTTTAAGTGCGGTTTCAGAGCGGAGACTGCGGATTCCACGCACACCATATCACAACTTCATTCGTACGTAACAGGTACGTCTTGACACTTTCATTGCCTTTTTAAAATTATTCGTTTTCGAAGCATACCAGCCACGCCTTTTTGGCAGCACGTTGTCCTTTTACTTGCCCCCCCCCCCCCCTCCCCCGGTGGTTTGCCTAAGAACGCTTAAGCCACAATTAGCCCCCGTCCAAGCTTCGTTGAACTTTCAGTAAAGACGTTAAAAATACCATTGCGAAACTGGCATTTTTTGTAGATATCATTGCGGGGCAGGTTGTAATGGAAAAGAATAAGCTTGCACTAGCTACAGATTTCGGTTAGCTAAGTAGGCCGAAAGTGGGTGATCACGCGAGAACGTCCGTAGCAAGAAGAATGTACTTATTGCGACCAATTGTACCTGAATTGTACCCAATCGTCGCATCATAGTATACACCGTTTATTACTCGGGCAGCCAAACACAGTATACTTAAAAGCAGTATCTCTGAAATAAATCGTTAAAATAGCAAAGTTTGATCTCTTGACTGAGCGGGCGCTTATAGGTCAGTTACACTTATTTCCCTCTTTACTTATACTGATAAATGAAGGCCCCTACATTATACTTCTAATCACTTCTGTCCGGTGCTACCCAAATGCATTGTTTGCCGCCGACTTTTCTTATCTCATCAGTCCGCCAAGTTATCTGTAGTTATCCACTTCCACACCAGTCTCTCAGTAGCTATTCTGTTACTCTGGTCTTCTCTTTTTCTGTCTTAAGAATTACATCCCCAGCTTATTCTATTTCTTCTCAGTTTGTTCCCTCGCAAAAGTCGCTCCTTTCTATCTGTAAAAGAACCTTCCCGACTCCGCACTCCCAATTAATAAGTGCAGAAGCCACCACCCTTCGAAGACTACAGAAAAATACGTACCCCCCCAGAACCCTACTCCATGCGATTTACCCCACCCAATACCCGTCTACCTGCAATTTCTGTCCTACGCCCGGTGCACTGTACCACCAGATTTGGGAGTGCCAGAAGACCCCAGGCCTTGCCCAAATAACCTCCCCCTTCTACAAGCAGTGGGCGAACCGCCTGACGAGCCCGGACCTTGGGATTCAGCGTGAACTGGTGAAGAGGGTCTAGACCGCCAACCGAGCTCAGGGTATCCCGGAATAGGGAAGCCCCCCACAGGGCGGGTGCCCTAACATCTGCACCAGCTTGACAAATAAAGATTTTTCATCATGATCATCTATCTGTAAGTGTTACTACTGTCCTTCTTTCCATTGCTCGATGGCAAACCACAAGCTCTCTTTAGGGGCATTAATTAACTGCCCTTGTTTCAACTGGAAAAGTAATCAGCGCAAGTATGAATACTTTGTACAACATTCTTTTTTGCGGCAACGCTAGCGTACTCATCATCACTTCAAAGTTAATGCCGAGTGTACCTTACTTCGTACTACTTAACCAGTTCTTTTTTTATCGTGGATTTAATAATCAGTTACAAGTCATCGAAGATGTTTATGGTTGTCCACCTTTTCTACTTGTTATGACGTGAGTGGTCGGGGGAGCTTTGTGTTTGTCAAGTTAATGCTACTTTTAATCTAGGCCCTTTGGCACGTTTCTACTTATTACACAACATCTGTTACACCCACCGTGACATTTTTTAACACGGCCATCGCCAGGTGTTGCCGCTCGTCTCTACTTTGTTATCTTCGCCCTAGCAAAGGTTCTGAAGTATTTTGTTAACGACAACTCTGTACTTGCTGTACAGGAAACAAAGTTCGTTCATACATAACTAGTTAAAACTTCTTGAGTACACTTTCATAATGAGTACGCTATAGCACTGCATTCATTACAGGAACCAGTTCACATCACTGTAACATTTGGGGTTATGCCAGGCTTGTTGCACGTTATAATCTTCCTATTTATCAATGCAGTCTGCCCTCGGAAGGGACAAACCTGGAGGACTTGCCCGCGCGACGAATATAGTTAGGAAATAAGCGGGCCGAAAAAGGTTTTTATGATCCTCTAAAATGCGAAGAAAACTGCTTTTTCAAGAAGAAGCTACAGAAAACGCTGCGTCCGTGATTGGGCCTACAGTTATTTCCACAAGGGTGGGAATACAAAAGCCAATTGGAGCAGCCAAAAAGTAAATATCTTCAGCATAGCTTGCTGCCTGTTGTCTAGACTTTTCTGATTAAATTCGCTGCTTCAGTGGTGAGGAGCTATTTTATTAAGCGTGGAAACAGACCATTCCACGGCGTTCTCCATCGCTTCTGGTTGACGTGTTGCTTTTTGTCGGTAAGGCGACTGCTATCATATCATCATAGAGCTTCGCACATACAGGGAAATTTCGCGTTCATTAGACATAAGTTGTAACATTTTTTTATTTACTTTTCCCGTGGCGACGAACTATTTATAAAGCGACCGCGGGATGTAAAGGTAGAGCGGCTGTTGTATTAAAGGAGCTATGACGACAAAAAACAAGTTGGGTTTATTACAAAGACTGCTTAGTCCGGATAACAATGATACCAATATCATCGCAATCTTCGAACAAATAACGGAGATATTAAAGAGAACTTGTGAAGCAGTGGCGACCCCCTAGCCAATCTCCTGCATCTTTTATATGACGTCACGGAACCTTGTTTGTGCGATTGGCGGCCGCCTAACTGACCTGTCGCGACGACACATGACTGGGCGTCTTTAATGGGGCCTCTAGTTCCATTTGACCGCATCACTTGAATTCTAACGTGCAGTTAACGCACTGGAAATTGTTTTATTGTTGGCCCATATGACGTCATTCTTGCTCATAACACGTCACTGTGGGGCAAAATATTAAAGTTTTTTAATACTTCTTGTTTTTTTTGTTAAAAAAACATCTTTTGTGGCTGTAATGGAGCTGAGTGAGACACTGAATCCTAGTTCTTTCAAATTAAACGAAGTTGTATTTTACTTCATGGCTCCTTTAAAACATTCCCAGTCAGTACGCCTAATATTTTTCTGATACTCTTTGGCGAAGGCGCAGAAGCTGGTTCCGAGGGCGCTGAAAACTCGTATGAACATAAATGACGCGACAGTGCTTTGGACTCGGCGCCCACATAGAAATAACCTAAAACATCAGCACGCATGCGGAAAGCACTTCTACTTAGAAGAAAATGTACCGCACATAGTGGGCCCGAGCTTATGTGGTTACGACTCTAAGCGCCGCGCCCCCTACATATATTCGGTATACACTTTTCCGTCGATCTCTCACATTTAGTCAGTTTGAACATGGGTCTCTCACGACGAATCTTTACTTTAGATGTTCTGTTCAGGCGACCATCTCCTTTCAATTTCCATATATTATTTCATAGTTGCAAGCGGGTATTGTTGGGCACGACACGACGTGTCAGCGTTTCCAGTAGCGCACGCTGCGCAAACACCACATCTAACTTTTTATTCAGAAAAACCAGCCGCCGCAACATAGTCGGGAAGACAACGGGTTTGCCCCTGAGCGGTCCCAGGTTTGGTGCTGGCTCAGGCAGATTTCGCAGCGAGGCTGTATTCGTATAACGATTTATTCCTTGAGCCTGTATGCAACGAAATCTCGGGGACTCCTGTCCCCCGGAAGACTTCACCGACTGACCAGCACTCCCCGGCGAGTACACTCGGGTCCTGGCGCCGACGTCTGCTCTTGAACCTCCGACTCGGAAAGCACCTGGATCGTCGCCGTTTCCCAAGCTGGGCAATTTTCCAGGACATTTGCCATTTATATTCTGAGGACTAAGGGCGAAGACTCTGACATACAGTTGGTATCAGGTTGTAAGAGTGTACATTTTTCCTGTTGCATGAATGGTGTTAATGTTTGGATTACAATCCAGTTGTTGTGCTTCTCTTAGATTACAATCTAGTTGTTGTTCTTCTCTTACGAACGAAGCGTGCACGTTAAATTATAGTTTGAGTTCTGCCTCTAGAGCATGCCGGCAGTATTTTTGTCTTTGCCTTGCGTGGTATAAAGAGTGTTTTGTTATCGGTTCGGAACTCCCTCTCACTGTTTGCGCTAGTTAGCGGCAACAGCCGTGCATCAAGGGCCAAACCCTTTTGTCACGGGTTAATCGGTTGAGGGCTGCGCCGCTGCACACCGCTAAAGTCTAAACGATGACAGCATCTGTTGCAATGGTTATAAAAAGTAAAAAGAAAGGCCTTAGGGCCTCTACATAGTGATAGGTCTTACATTTATCCGCCATAAATGCCTTCCCAGCAATGCCATTGTGTTTAAAGAACAAGCCCACTTTAAAGACATCGCTGAGAGCTTGTTTTTCGTAAGCTGGTTTTCTCACATTGTGTGCTTCGCAGTGAAGCATGGCAATCTATGGAGGGAGTACAGCTACAACACCACTTTATTTTCCTTTCTATCGCTGCCGTCTAGTTCCCGAGTCGTGTATACTGCTCCCCACGCGCGGCGTCTACCTCCCCCTTGGTTAACGTAGATATCTGGGCGAGTTGGTGTTGCGTATTCTTGCAGTCACATCGCAAGCAACGAACACATGAGGACGAGACGGATAGTAGAAACCACGACCAACTATAGAAACACAGGCACTGTGGGCAAATAATGTGTATATAACCTGTGCTTTTCTTTATTTGCTAATCTCAGTACAGAGCCCGCTATTTGATTGCCCGTCCGTTACCCCTACACCTTTCGATACCTGTGCCCTCTGTCGAGAGAGAAAACTTCGTCATGTAAATATAAGATAAATAAACACTTTCTTTCTTGCTCTCCTCTCGTCCTCCTCTGTTCGCTGCATGCGCTCTTACTTCAGGAATATCTCCCCTTGCCACTTTTAGACGTGCATTTTGGGGAGGGTGGGGGAGATCACACGCAGGCATACTTCTCAACGGCTACTTTCCGACGTATGATAATTGCAAATACCCCAGTTTTAGACTTTAACTCTGTCACGATGGAGGAAATGGTAGATATAGTCATGCGCCTGCCGGCAGCCTCCCCAGTGCCCGATGGCATCTCGACTACAGCGATAAAGGTTCTGTGTGAGGAATCTCCTCATGATCGATTAAGATTATCAATACGTTATTGGAGACAGCATGGGTGCCCGAAGATTCGAAAATTGCAAAAAATTGTATCACTGCTAAAAAAACCCAGTCTTGGCGTTATCCCGGACAACTTTCGCCCAACTGCTTTGACCAGTAACTTAGTCAAATTGTCAGAAAGAATTTTGTACGGCGGTTTACTTCGATTCCTATCTAGGGAAAATTTACTCAGTGCACATCAGATTGGCTTCCGTCCAGGCTGCTCCATTTAGTCTGCCCATGTGGACCTGGAGAGCCGTATCCAATTTGCCCGTAGAAACAAACAAATCTTCGCGCTTGTCACACTGGACACTGGAAAGCATACGACAGTGTAGAATACAGCTAAACTCAAAGAATGCGGGATACGCAATTACATTATTTCATAGATTCAGCAGTTTTTATCGGACCGCAAGTTCTTTTGCTCGAAAAATCGTTTTAAGACTTCTGCTCTACATCAGACAAGGGGCGTTCCCCAAGGGTCAGTCCTGTTCTGTTTAACATACTGATGAGATCCATTCCTACCAGCAATGAAGTCTGCGGGTATGTTTATGCGGATGATATAGCCTTTTTCGCAGCAGCACCGGACATCGATACGCTTTATCAGGCGTCACAAAAATATTTGTATTATGTTAAAAGGTGATTAACAAGCCTGAATTTGTCGATTAATTTTGCAAAGTGCGCGGTCTTGGGATTCCCCGTATCAGTGCCTGTTACCCTCTGCCTTACATACCGGGAGGAGAATATTCTGCAAGTGACAAGTTTAAAATACTTGGGGATTATTTAAAATAGTAAGCTTGATTGGCGGCATGTATAAAGCACATTGCGACGAAGGGGGAACGGGCACATTGTCTGTTGCGAAGAATTAGCAACGGGAATTTGGGGATGAGAAGAGACAGGTTAATATTCATTTACTGCGGGCACGTGCGCCCTATCTTAGAATTTGGTTGTGCTCTCTCTGCAGGATCTCCAATATCCAAACTCAATCCGCTCATTCTACTGGAGCGACAAGCCCTGAGATTGTGTCTCGGAATTTCGAAATACATAGCTAATAATATCCTGTATTTAGAGTCCCGGCTGCCTGCGCTAGAGTCTCGGTTTAAGTTTTTAACTGTGCTGACAATGCTTGGGATTTTCGAATCGCCCCTTAGCAGAGATTTGTCGCTGATGGTGGCTTTACCGGTTTTATTTTTAACTCGTGGTGGCCCCACCAATACCGCCCTCAATGTGGGTATGCCCAGACATTTCTTTCACCCCTTAATATTGCCGTGTGGCGGTTATTAGAGAAATGACCTAGCCGAGAAATGAGGTGGCCAGACACTCGACTTGCAAAGGGCGCAATCCCCCTAAGTGGGCATGTGCCATGGTTGTGCGGCAGCCTGGCTATCCGTCGAGGAAGATAAAGACGCTCTTGTGGACTAGCGTGTGCTCGAGCTGGAAGACCTAGCTACCTGTCCGAATTTGCTTTCCTAGTTATCTGCCAATAGAGACACATTCGTTTATTACTTGTGAATAAGCGTTTTTCCTGCTTTGCAACATCTGTGGTGGAGGTGCTACCCAAAACGGAGCTTCGGAGCGGCCGCCGCATCTCAGAAGGAGCGGTGTTGGCTTCTGGAGCCTCTGGATCCGCGCCACCGTTCGTCATAATCTCCCACCCTCGCGAGCCCGGGTTCCTCACCGATGGCGTCGATGTTGAAGATTGGCTCAAGATGTACGAGCGCGTCAGTGGCCATAACAGGTGGGATCCGACAATCATGCTGGCCAACATCGGATATTACTTGAGGGGGACACCACAGGTTTGGTATGAAACGACCGAGCACGACCTGAAGAGGTGGGACGATTACAAGTCCCGATTGAAGGAACTATTTGGGCAACCATAAGGACGTCAGCTCGCGGCGAAAAAGGAACTGGCGACGCGTGCACAAACAACCACCGAGTCCTACGTGTCTTATATCCAGGACGTGCTGTCCCTCTGCATGAAGGCTGATGCCCAGATGACAGAGGCCGACAAAGTAGGCCATGTGCTCGAAGGAATCGTGGATGACGCTTTTCACTTGCTGTTTGCAAAGACTGCACCACCGTCAGTGTATTATCAAAGAATGTCAAAAGTTTGAGCAGGCCAAAAGCCACCGCATCACAGCGCCGTTCACCCGACTGCCGAACACCGCTCCGACATCTTTGTGCGAGGACCCCGTACCCTCTCGCCGACAGTCCCCGTCTGACGTTGGAAGATGCTCCTGAGGGTCTGACACGCGTCATACGACGCGAGCCGAGGCAATGGCACCAGCCTCCCTATTTCAGCACGCATTCAGAGCACCCACCCGTCCATCCCGCTTAGAAAGCCGTCGTAGTCAGGAGATCGAAAACCTGGGCATACGCTCCCAGTGACGCCGGAACTATATTTTCAATGGGGGGGCTGAAGCAATTTTTTTTTCGACTTTTCGTTCGACTTTCTTACCGGGTACCACAATGCTCTTTAATGAGAACTTTATACATAACTTCTTTTCGTTCTCCGTTCACGTCCATAAAGGTATTAGCGCGGATGCATCTTGCTTCAAAAAGCCTCAGTACCCCGATCTTTATGTAGTAAACTCGGTCTAAAAGTACTGCCAAAGCCTTTACATGCTGATTGGAGGAAGTAGAACAAAAGATCAGAACAGGCTGTCGCGTCTCAAGAATTAAGGGCAACATGTGGAAAAATTCATAAGAACGTCCTTTCCAACGCCTAAATGGAAAATGACGACTATTTTGCTCACAAACTGCGCCAACGGGCCTATGAATTTGTAGCGTAGCGTGTATAAGTGACTGATTGTCTATGCCCAAAAAAAGGGAAGACTAAACAGGCCTACCGAACTGATAATAATTGTAAAGGACGGTACATACCGTAGCGAGCGCAGTCTCCCGGGTCCGGTAGTAGGGCCGGTCGCCGTCGTGCCTCCTGTGCGAAGGACTAGTGCAGCTTCGCACAAGCTGAACTTGCTTATTTAAACACCTTGTGACCCGCCGCGGGGCCCTTTTAAATCTGCCCATCGTTTCGTGGTTTCCAACGTCAGAAAGTCTCCGCAAACAATGCTGTCCCATCGGAAAAGTGACGGGTCCCCTTTTGCTGCACCACCCTCAAAAAGGGACACGCCTTGGGCGCACTGCAAGACTGCATACCCACAACAAACTTACGCTCAATGCCCTTGCCGGTTAGAAAAAAACGCGGGAAAAATAGGTGAGGAAGGGGGGGACACATGCAGCACCTTACAGGATGTTCAACGCCGCCGCGGCATCGGGGTTTTTCGCGCTATTCTTTAAAGCTAAAGGACCTGGCCCACGTGCGAGCCCTTCCCCCGCCACAATACGCATGCCGCTGGATGCGTTGAGCTAAAGTGCCGCCATACGCTTTTTTACATAGAAACACTCCGTTCCCCCCCATTCAGAGAGCTAACACGCCGTGCACGAACGTGAGGACGCCACCTATAATGTACACAGAACGCTCCTGCGGTTTCGACAAAGACGTGGAATAGAGGGGAGAAACGGGTGGCACAGAACAACGTTGTTGGCGCTTCTGCACGGCGGCGCGGCATCGTTTGGCGGCTTATCTTGCCCCCAAAACCACCACACATGCCGGTGGGTGCGTTAACCTAAGGTTTTCCCAGTGGCTTTTACGATGACGCGCCGAATTCTCCGTACTTTCGAGAGCTATGGTCATCCATCGCAAGAATGGTCGTCTGTTGCCGCCTCGGCTTCTGGTGCATGGTAACATTGTCCGCTCCGTCGCCCCTTCCGGTGCAACACAAACGAAATCCTGCTCGCCGGTTCTCTTCAGTTTCCCCCATCAAAAGCTGGTGTACCTCGCTTGCCGCCGTCACTTACTGACAAGCATTACTGATAAGACAGAAAAAGCTCGGCGTCGCCTTTCAGCCTCGGTAGCACTCCTCAAGGATAAATAGCAGTCGTTTCTTTTGTCTCCTCCACTCACTCCAAGCCTTGTTTCCCCCCGCCCGGGGGACGAGTCAACCCCTTTTTTCCGACCAGACTGACTTGGAGCTGCGCGCCCCTCTGCCGCTTTCTCGCGCGGGGAGAATGACCCCACCAGGCAATTATCGTCTCTTTGCTGCCGCCTCCTGTGTCTGCGCTACCGTAACCTCGCCACTGGCAGTTAAAGTAAGACACCATTAGCTATTGTATTTCATGCGTTTCCCGCAACACGCCGATGGGGAACGGTGAGTGCTTCTTCGTGGAAAAATACAGAGAAAGAGCCCGGATGGATTTAAATCCCCGATTAAAACAGAAAAGCCGCCAGAAGAAGGGGTCAGTTCGCGACCCAAAGGTTCAAACGGCTCGTCTCGTCTCTTTTGCTGCCGCCGCCTGTGTCTGCGCTACCGCAGCCTCGCCACTGGCAGGTAAAGTAAGACACAATTAGCCATTGTACTTCATGTTTTCCCTCGACACGCCGTTGGGGAACGGGAGGGCGCTTGTTCGTGGAAAAATACGGAGAAAGAGCGTGGATGGATTTGAATACCGGATTAAAACAGAAAAGCCGCCAGAAGAAGGGGTCAGTTCGCATAGTTTAACCCGACCCGAAGGTTCAATGCACTCGTCTCTTTGCTGCCGCCGCCCCCTACAAGCAGGTAATGTAAAGCACCATTAGCAGTGGCGCAGCGCACCTAGGGGGGGGGGGTTTCTTATCCACAAGAAGGGAGATCAGCCTCCTCTCGGTGGTGTTTTGGTTGTTTACCAAGGTAATAGTTAACCGCATAAGCGACAGCCTAGTTTTCCAACAACCGAGGGAACAAGCCGGCTTTAGAAAAGGACGACAGATCACATCCATGTCATCAATGAAGCAATTGAAAAAACAGCGGAGTATAATAAACCCCCTTTACATGGCATTCATAGACTATGAAAAAGCGTTCGATTCGCAGACACCGCAGCAGTGCTGGAAGCATTAAAAGACCAGGGAATCGAGGAGACCTACATAAGACTCCTAGACGACATATATAAGGGGTGTACGGGCAGGAAATCCTCCACGAAAAACGAAAAGTTTACGATCAGAAAGGAAACACCAAAATTGTTCACAGCATGTCTGGAAAATATTTTAGGAAGCTTAACTGGGAAGAGGGGGGATTACGGGCAAACGGAGAATTCTTGAGCCATTTGAGGTTTGCGGACGACATAGTCTTGTTTGAGACTGCAGAACACCCGAAAAAATGCTTCAAGACCTAGTAGAAAGCTGGGGCCCTCGGATTAAAGATAAACATGAATACGTCTAAAGTAATGCTAAATAAACATGCTGGAAGCACTCTCTTCCGCCTAGGTACCGAAAAACTAGAAGAAGTAGAAAATTATATCCATCTTGGACAGGTTGTCAGTGCTGACCCTAACCACGAGAAAGAAATCCGGCCCAGAAAAGGAATGGGGGGGGTGCATTCGGCAAGCACCCCCCAAAAATTCAAAATTAAGCTACCTCTATCACTAAAAGAATAGTATACAACCAATGCGTACTACCGGGTGTTGACATATGGGGCGGAAAATTGGCGCCTTACTAAAAATTGGAAAGAAAACTTAGGTCGGCTCAACGAGCCATGGAACGAATAATGATAGGATAACACTTAGGGACAGGAAACGAAGCCCCCTGGATCAGGGAACACGCTCGAGTAGAAGATATCATAATTCAAAAAGAAGAAATGGACTTGGGCAGGCATGTAATGAGACGAAATGACAACCGGTGGACCACCAGGGTAACTGAGTGGCTACCGAGAGACGGGACCAGAAGGAGGGGAAGGCCGGTAACTCGATGGAGGGACGAAATACGAAAATTCGGAAGCAAAGAATGGACTCGAACAGCGCAGGACAGGAGCGGATGGAAGTCAGGGAGAAGCCTTCGTCCTGCAGTGGACTTAAATAGGCCGATGATGATGATGATGATGTTGTGGTAGTGGTGGTGGTGGCAATTATTCCACGTCGCGATGCTGAGTCAGTACAATACCTATTGTAACCCCCCACAAGAAACGTTGAGACTGCAGGCCTAGGGGGACGAGAAAACAGCTCCCGCTTTTTTTACCTCAGCGCAAGTTGCAGCCACGCAGACCAGTGTCAGCGTGTCGGTTCGGTAATCCGTGGCTGCAGCTGTCACGTTTTGCGAGTATTATCAACGCAAAATTTGGGTACTCTCACGTCAGTGATGGAGCCAAATTTATAGAAACTTGGAGACCGTAAGTTGCGCAAAAAAAAAGTCAATGAGGCAGGAAGTAGGGGGGGCGAGCCCTCCATTTAAAATTTGGCCTCGGCCCCTTGGGGGCCCCGGCCGTCCCTTTTTAGGGGTCCGTTGCGTTGGCCTCCCCGGCCCCCGCCCCCCACCCGGATTTCCGACTCCAACGATGCCCCCCCTTGTTTTTGGGCGCCAGACACAGGCCCGAAATTTTCCCCCCTTGCAGAGCCAGTCCCCCGGTCGCCAGCCTCCCCCCTTTTGGCCTCCCCCCCCCTTTCCCATTCCCAAAACTAAAGGGTGCCCGGGGGGCGCTGCTTGACCCAGGGCCCAAAATCCCCGTTTTCCGCCTTTCTCGACCGTAAACGTCCCGACGTGCCCATTGCCTCCCCGCCTTTCCCCCGCCCTTTGGGCCTCCCCGCCCCAACCGGCACTTTGCCGACGGGGATGCCGGGGCCTTTGGGTGACGCTCCCCTGAAACCGGCCCCAATCCCCTCCGTTTTCCTTTAAAAAGGAGCTTTACTTTTTGACTTTTTGTAGAAAGCGCCCCTGACTGCCCTCCTTTCCCCCTTGAGCTCCCTTTTTGTAAAACCAACCCGGGGCCCCATTCGAAAAAGCTTCCTGCCCAAAAAACCGGGCTTTTGGGGTTGCCGCGGCCCCCCATGCCGGTCCTCTCTTTGGGCTGTGCACTGGCCCCAGATTTCCCCACACCGTAGTCAATCTTTAAAGTGCCCCCCTTTTGTAACTTTTGTCAAGAATGCTCCCCATAGGAACCTTTTTCCCTTTCCCGGGGTCTTTTCCCCCCCCCAGGGGGGCCCCCGGGCCCTTTCAACAAAACCCCCCCGGGGCCAAAGTAGGAAGACGCGCTCGTGGACATGATAGCCTCCGGACTTCCAGCAGCCGAAGCTGAAGGGCTCTACCGCCTTTTGGAGTACTATAAAGACATATTTGACTTGGGTGACCGCCCGTTGGGCCAGGCTTCTGCTGTCAAGCACCGGATAAACACTGGTGATGCAAACCCAATCCGCAGGCGGCCGTACCGTGTGTCGCAGGCTGAACGGCTCGTGATACAGCAGGAAGTCGACAAGATGCTCGACAAAGACATCATAGAGCCTCGTACAGCCCGTGGGCATCTCCCGTCGTACTCGTAAAAAAGAAGGATGGCACCTGGAGGTTTTGCGTTAATTACCGACACCCTAAACAAGAATAAAAAAAAAGACGTTTACCCTCTACCGCGCATTCTAGACCGCTAGGACACTGACATGTCCTAGACCGCTAGGACACTGACGTTTGTGTCCTAGCGGTCTCCGACTTCCTGAACATTGGTGAAGAACAGCGGCGCGACCATTCTCTGCGCTCTATCATTGACGGCGTTAACCTTGGTTCCGACGACCCTGCCCTCCGCTCCTTTGTTATACATGATGGAGTCTTATATCGCCGCAACTTTCGCTCGGATGGGCCTGGTAACCTGCTCGTCGTTCCGGAGCACCTACGTCGGACTGTGCTGCACCAGCTTCATGACGCACCCATGGCCGGCCACCTCGGCGTGACCCGCACCTACGACCGCGTGCGACATCGTTTTTTCTGGCCAGGACTCTACCGCTCAGTGCAGCGTTACGTGCGTGAATGTGACCTGTTCCAACGCCGTAAGCTACCCTCCAAGCTACCAGCAGGCCAGCTGCAACCATTGAAATTCCCACTGAACCATTTTTCCGGATCGGACTAGATTTGCTCGGGCCCTTCCCCTTTTCTGTTTCCGGAAACAAATGGATTGCTGTCGCTACCGAGTACGCTACCCGCTTTGCTATCACCCGTGCGCTACCCACGAGCTGTGCAACTGACGTGGCCGATTTTCTCCTCAATGATGTCATACTGAACCACGGCGCCCCTCGGAAGCTTGTCACAGACCGCGGTCGAAATTTCCTGTCTCAAGTCATCGCGGACATACTTCGCTCATGTTCGATTCGCCACAAGGTGACTACAGCTTATCACCCACAAACGAATGGCCTTACTGAGCGTTTTAATAGCCATGTACGTGTCTAGTGGCCACAGCGACTGGGATATTGCGCTTCCTTTCGTCACTTTCGCGTATAATTCCTCCCGTCACGACACTGCTGGCTTCTCACCCTTTTACCTTCTCTACTGGAGGGAACCGGCCATGCCGCTTGATACCATTCTGCCTCCCGCCACCCACCCGTGCACCGAATATGTCCACGAAGCCATCGCAAGAGCCGACGAAGCACGTCAGCTTGCCCGTTCCCACCTCGCCGTTTCACAAATCAGCCAGAAGAACCGATATGATGAACGTCACCGCAACGTGCACTTTTCACCAGGGTCCCTCGTCTTACTATGGTGTCCGACTCGCCGTGTGGGACTTTCTGAGAAGCTGCTTTCCCGCTATGCTGGCCCTTAAAAAGTGCTTCGTCAAGTTGCGGACGTTACGTATGAAATCGTCCCCGTCGTCCCTTCCAGCTCTGAACCTCGGAGTGACATCGTCCACGTCACCCGCCTCAAGCCGTACCACTCCCCTGATTCACCTTCTACATTGTAGCCGCACAGCACCGAGTCGGTGCTTATCCTGCGGGGGAGCTATGTCGCGTGGCGGTTATTAGAGAAATGAGCTAGCCGAGAAATGAGCTGGCCAGGCACTCGACTTGCAAAGGGCGCAATCCCCCAAAGTGGGCATGTGCCATGGTTGTGCGGCAGCCTGGCTATCCGTCGAGGAAGATGAAGACGCTTTGGTGGACTAGCGTGTGCTCGAGCTGAAAGACCTAGCTGCCTGTCCGAATTTGCCTTCTAATTATCTGCCAATAGACACAGATTCGTTTACTACTTGTGAATAAGCGTTTTTCCTGCTCCGCAACAATATTAACATTCCTTCCGCTATACCGATGTCCTGGCAAGCTCTCCCTGTTCCCCTAAACTTTAATAACATTTTTCCTAACAATGCAGAAATGCTGCCTACACGGTTACTAACCGGGTTGTTGTACGACTATCTGGCTAGCTTGAATTCATACCTGGTTGTATGGACTCGTGCGTCTCAACTAGAGGAGACAGGGGGTGTGGAGATTTTCAGTCCACAACTCAACTGGTCGCTTTCGATTCACCTACCGAACTACAACCCGATCCGCTTCCTCAAACCCAAACCCAAGCCACTTCCTCAGTTGCTGCTTCGGTTGAGACACCCTGCACCGTTCGATTAGCTGAATGGACGCCAACAATTCTCCTTTGCATCACCACATAGTTCCCTTCGGGGAGATGCGAATTTTTTTTGCGAATCGGAGTTTCCCATATCGGGCACATTAGCCACAATAAAGCTCCCGATATTGGCCAATCCCCCATGTGGGTATGTGCCACAAACAAAGGAACAACAACAACAACAACGACAAAGCCGTTCGACTGGGGGTAGCTTTCAACTCCGGCGTCTCACGCACCGAGGCGACCTGACTGCTGTCCTCCGTTGTAGAGCGCTTCGCGTTGGTGTATTACAGACATTGAGATACCTACGGCGGGGAAGAGAAACGCACAGCCCAAGTTTGTCCCCTAGAGTTAACCTGTAGTCCTTTCATGTTTTGTTCCCGATATTGGATTGGCCAATATCGGGAGCTTTATTGTTGCTAATGTGCCCGATATGGGAAACTCCGATTTGCAAAAAAAAAAATTCGCATCTCCCCGAAGGGAACTATGTGGTGATGCATTTGGCAGCAGCAGCGGTGGCTGGAGCAGCGCAGGCTAAAGCTCTTCTGCTTTTACAGGTTGGTCAGCCTTCAGTTGCTTTTCGACAAAAGTGTTCTGCCACCACTGCTGCTGCCACTGCCCTGTATTGAGTGCCTGTGCCTTGCAAAGTGCTGTCATGGTGACGTGTGCTGAACTCGCTAGAAGAATTGATGAACTAGAGGCTCTTTTGGAGCGTAAGATGGCTGACATGGTTGAGCAGGTCTACGCGAAGATGAAATGTGATGCTGACGCTTCAGCACCGGATCTCGCGTCGATGAAGGTTGAGCGCGATGGTCTGGTAGCTAGTGTTTCGCATCTTAACTCTTTTGTCGAAGAAGCTCGTGCTGAAAACAAAACTCTAGTTGCTGCTAACAAGGCATTGACTGCTCAAAATAATGCACTCACAAAAAGAGTCGCTGGGATGGAACAGTACTCTCGGATAAACAATGTAGAGCTGAAGGGAATTCCGTGTACCCAAGGAGAAGACTGCACGGCAATTGTTAAGGCCATTGGCACAAAGGTTAGCTGTACCATTTCAGACACTGACATAGACGTCATTCACCGCATGCCTGCGAAGGCTGGAACAAGCCAAAACATTATTGCCCGTTTTTGTTCCCGCTCCAAAAAACAGGAATTCATAAGTAAAGCGCGGAAGGCCCGCCTTAACACGAAGGACCTTGATTTCCCCGGACCAGATATCTACCCCGTCTACATTAACGACCATCTCACCCCTGATAACCAGAGGTTGTTTGGAAAGGCTCTGGCGATCAAAAAAGAGAAAGGGTGGCTTCACTTGTGGACCGACAATGGCCACATTAAAGCAAGACAGACCAATGACAGTCGGGTATTCCGAATTGCGTCCGAGACAGATTTCTCGGTGTTTGGCTAGCTGGGATCACCGTGTAGACAACGCGATAACACTATCAATTCCTTTCATCATGGCCACATACTATTCACCAGATACACTTAAAGCTCTTCTTCGTAACCCTTCTTTATCAGCAATACACTTTAATGCCCGAAGTTTGAACAAGCACTGTGACGAAATTTATGCTTTCCTTTCAACATTAGAGCGCAATTTTTCTTGTATTTGCATGACAGAAACCTGGCTTTCACCTGATGATAAAAATTTACAGAGCCCTCTATCCTACTCATCAGAATACTGCTATCGCTCGAACAGCAATCACGGGGGCGCGGCTATTTTCGTTTCACCTTCCATAAAACACAAAAGACGACTTGATTTGGAACTGCCCGTGATAAATTGCGAATCGGTGTGGATAGAACTCGAAGATTGCCTTTTACCATCTCATGCTAGCAAAATTATCCTAGGTTGCATATATCGTTCCCCGTCATCTTACGTGTCGGACTTCTGTACCGCCCTTAACGACCTTCTCAGCACCATTTCATCTGAAAAGCAAAAAGTAGTTATAATGGGTGATATTAATATTAATATCTTAGACGAGGAAAATCATACGTGCATTGATTACACCAACTGCTTTTTTGGATTTGGCTGCGAATCCTTAATCACTCTCCCCACTAGATGCGTCACTGGTCATGCGGGCACTTTAATTGATCATATATTTTCGAACTTCATGTCACCTCAACACTGTGGCGTCGTAGATGTTCAAATCACTGATCACTATCCAATTTTCTTCGCTTATCCATGTCACCTACCCAGCTCTAATAGATCATTTAACACCGTGAGAACTGATAAGGATCAGTTCATTACCCGCGTAAGTAACGTAAATTGGTCCACTATTTTAGCATCGAATGACGCCAATGATGCATATGATCAGTTTGCGTTGGTAATTAATAAATGCCTAAACGAGTCTACTGTTACTACAAAGTGCCATAAAAAGTTTCCTGCTCCCCATAATCCATGTCTAACGACTGGTTTACTTAAAAGCATGCGCAAAAAAGATAATTTGTATAAAAAGAGTAAAAAGCAACCGTATAATATCAAACTCAAAGCCCGCTACAACAAATATTGCAATGTACTAAACAAACTGTTAAAAGAAGCAAAACGAAAGCATTATGAAGCGAAAGTTGAGCAAGCTGGTTCTGGTGTAAGGAAACAATGGAAAGTGAATAACTCATTTCTGAATCATAAGCATGAGGCACCTATCTCTGAGCTTCAGTCATTAGGGTCTGTATTCTATCACCCATTAGAGATCGCCAACACGCTTAATGAATTTTTTTGTTCTAATATACCTTGCTCACCAGTAATTCTTGAGCAGCACCACCAACGTTCCTTACACTCATTTTTTCTGTTTCCAACTAGCCCGGATGAAGTCATCAAGACCATAAAAGCGACTAAAATTACCAGTGCAGGCCTCGACCAAATTAACCCTTGCAACATTAAATGGGTAGTTCACCAGATAGCTGAACCACTTGCTCACATTATTAATCTTGTTTTCAAAACGGGTGTATTTGCTACCCCACTAAAAAAGGCCAGAATCACACCGGTATTTAAAAAAGGAGACCGAACTCTAATATCCAATTACAGACTCATTTCCATTATCCCGTTCTTGAGCAAAATAATCGAAAAATGCATTGTTCAGCGTTTAAACAAGTACTTATCAAAATTCAACACCCTATCGAAATACCAGTTCGGCTTCCGCGCCGGTCACTCCACCAATCTTGCTTTACTATCTTTCACTGATAAAATTAAATATGCAATTGATTCGGGAAATTATGCTGGAGCCCTCTTCATTGATCTAACAAAAGCTTTTGATTCGATAATTCATAGCATTCTCTTTCATAAACTAACTGCAATAGGCGTTGTAGGACCTGCTCTGTCACTGATTCAAAGCTACTTATCTGATAGAAGACAAGCAGTCTGTGTTTCACAAAATCTTTCAAACTTTAAAACCACAAACAAAGGCGTGCCCCAAGGCTCAATACTGGGTCCTCTCCTCTTAATATACATCAATGACCTGCCTAATTGTGTTTACAACTCTGAACCCTTCTTTTACGCCGACGATACTACAATATTAGCTACTGACAAATGCTTCATTCTCTGACAGAAAAACTTACCTCTGACATTAACAACATTTTGCTGTGGTGTCGCCAAAACTGTTTGCATATCAACGCATCTAAGACAAAGTTCATGATCTTCCATTCGAGTCAGCGTCACCTTACACATGAACCAATAATAAGTATTAACAATCATGCCATTCAAGTAGTTAACCAATGCATGTTTCTTGGGGTTGTTCTTGACAGACATTTAAAATATACTCAGCACATTTCATATTTAAGGAGAAAAGCTGCTCATGGCATCAGGATATTACTCAAAGCACGCCATTTCTTTAGTGTGTCAACTTTACTTTCTCTTTACTATGCTTTTATTCATAGCCATTTTACGTACTGCTTATCCTCATGGGGTAACACGTACCCCATTCATTTGATTCCATTGCAACATATCCAAAATCAGGCCATTCGCGTATTAACTTTCAGTCCATTCCACTCCCATGCTTCTTCACTGCTGCACCAGTTGATTATATTATCTATCAATGAATTATTCAAATATAACCTAGCAATCCTGTTGTTTAAGTCATTACATAACATGGTACCTCTGAATTTTTCCCCCGGTCAAGTCTTGTTAACGTAAATTCCACTAGGCTTGCCTCTAATCATAATTTGCTGTTACCTAATGCACACTCTAATTATGGAAAACAAACTGCCAACTTTGCCGCTTTCGTAATTTGGAATTCCCTGCCAACTAACGCTAAACTCTCTTCGTCATTGCATGTATTTAAAAGAGGTCTTCTTGAATTTTTTTCTACAGCCGTAACCACATTGTCTCTTTTAATTGTCAATATGCAACTACCTGTCTTCTGTTACCCTTAACTATGTGTTAATTTTGTTGATTTATTTGATCTACTGCCAATTTTTCAAGTACCATTGACTATGTGCTTACTCACAGAAGGTGCCCTTTCAGCCCTTGGCTCTGGGACCTCCTTCTGTATTGTCACTCAAGTATACATAATCAACGAACAAATAAACTCTTTTTCTGATTCTGATTCTGATTCTGTTCAGCTGATTAGCTAGGAAGCATGCTGAATCGTGAATCCCAAACAAACGCATTTTTGCTGCGTGCACTTTTTGCACTGCTCCCAGCTTCGCTTGTCATCGTTCTTCAGGGAGTAGAAGGGAACGAATTTTTTTGCAGTACCTATGGCTTATACCGAGGCGACATCAGCTAGTATTGCTTTAACAGCCCCCCCCCTCCTTCCCAAATATCCGGGAAGGTAGTTTTGCTCGACGATACTAAATCAGAGCATCTATATCTGATTCACATTGAGGTTTACGTAACTTGCAGACTTGTTCAACAGAAGAGTTGTTTAGGTCGAGCTTTGTTCTTCCGTCGCACCAAAAAACCTCGAATAGAGAAAAAAAAATTCGCATCTCCCCGAAGGGAACTATGTGGGGATGCAAAGAAAATTGTTGGCGTCCATTCAGCTCATCGGATGGTGCAGCGTGTCTCAACCGAAGCAGCAACTGAGGAAGCGGCGCGCGGGCCGGGTTTATTATATAGAGCAGATGGAGTGGAGGGGAGGAGATGAGAGACGAGACGCGCATGCGCGCTTATCGCGCACCTGAAGTGGTGCCGTTATGTTGAGTGATGTGGTGTTTAGTAGCGCCAGAGGGAATTCCACGTCCGGGTCCACACCGGTGGCAAAGGCACACAAGTACTGTTGTGTTACGGTGAGTAGGCGGTGGTTCTCGAGGCACCGAAACTCGTCCATCATGTTCTTGTCGATGTTGTCGTCTCTGTGGTAGAATCAGTAGTCTCCGCCAGCGTTGGTGAGGTAAAGGTTGTTGACGTTGGTGCACCGGCTGAGAGCAACGTACATGCCCTCGTCTTCGCAGCTTTGTGTTCTTCTTCTTCTTCTTCTTCAGTGGTTCTCCTACGGGAAGATGACGACGGTGGTTGAACGCGAAGCTATCTCGTGATGGATTCTTTGGTTGGCCAGTCCCTATAGGGGCATCCTGCCACAATCATCATCAGAGGCGCTGCGCACGGGGCACGGACGCAGGACATCCCCCCGAGCAAGAGACGCTAACATCCTCCTCTAAAGTTTTCAGTTCGTCGTTTCTATTGACGTTCAGCTTCGCGTGCCTTCGTTGTATCAGTAGCTTCTTGTCATAGTTTGAATGAGTCAAGGACATAAGGCGCGTTCGTAGCATTTGCTCCTGTTTCTGTTTTGTAGCGCAGTGGGAAGAGCGTCGCGTACCTCTCATTGCGGCCAGAGAGTCGTGGGATCGAAACCGGGCGCCGCTAACTATTTCTTTTTTTTATAGTGTAGGGGGAGATGTGCGGGCAACGGACGGACGCCGGAAATAGCCCCGAGCAAAAGATGCTTTGCATCTAAAATGTGTTTAGGGAGGTCCCGGAAATCGCACCCGGGGCCTTTACGCCATGAAATGGACAACCTAACCACTGGGCCAACCCACAGGCCCGACGGATACGGGTTAGCAGCGGTGGAGAACAATACCATATGCAAGCAAATGGAAAGAAAAAAAAACGCTTCCCGTGGTCAGAATCGAACTTGGGTTCCTCGTGCTACGAAACCGACGTCTATACCTTTGAGCTATCATCGCATCCCGGGCACAGTGTTTTCTTTGTGTTGCAGCGCGGGCGTCTGCTCTGGACTTCGCCGCGGGTCTAGCACGTGCTAACGTGGTCCACTTTGGGAGAGATGTGAAAGCTGCGAACGAAACGATCCAGGCCTGCCAGCCATGAAGAACTTCCAGCGGCAAGTTCGGAAATAAATGTGAGGTAGAACCACCAGGCCTCTGATAAAAAGATAGGGGCCGCCAGCTGTGCTGTTTCGCCAGATTTGCAGCATTAGTGCAAGCTGTGCCATAAAAAAAAACGTTATGCATTCGTAACGTTGGCACATCTGCATGAAGAGATCGAGGGCTAGAAAGATAAACATAAATTGGCAGTGGCCTGTTACTGCGATGCTGTATATGGCTATCGCGGCAAGTTTTCTACGTTTGCTCATGCAAACCTCGGCACGGACAATGAAAATATTCATCGTCCCTTTCACTGTGTGAAGAAGGACGACCATTGCTTAACCTCAATGTACGCATCCATGCACGGAACAAAACTTGTTCGTTTGTTATTTGCAATATAGCATACTTTCTAGTTAATTAGCTGAAATAAGCTTGTAAGGGCTTGACTTCTTTTTAGGGAAAAAAATGGGGCTCTTTGTTACCCTCGCGCAGGAGCCCATGTATTGAGAGCACACGGGAATTCCACAACATTTACAACTTCACTGTGAACTGTGTATTTATGGAAATTAGATAAAACTTGTCATAATCGTGTAGTTGTCTTAGCGGCTAATAGTCACTTAATTTGTTTCGGGCTAGCGTACTTAAAAACAGTTACAGCCGCTTTCTGCAAACATACTCCCTGCGTATATGGCTATGTATTGGCGGCAGACCGTGCGTTTGTAACGTTCACTGCATCACTGTGAACTAATTATGATAAGTAAATCAAGCTTGCTGTAATGATAGAGTCGTATTAGCGGCCAAATATGGTACGACGTTTCGCAAGATACCTGCATTAAATTAATTGACAGTGAGAGCGAGAGTGAGACGAGCAGTCGAGAGAAGCTGCAGACGAAATTTTCTTCGTGTCGAAGCGACGCGCAGACGGATGTACATCGACTTCCGCAGCAGGGTGCCTATATACTCCTTCTTTGTAAAAGCGAAAGCGTCTTATTTCTCGTGTTCCAAAGGAAGGGTGCCGAGAGGGGAATAATGTGCTATCACTCGACAAACTTCGGACTCACTCAGCACTCCTCGTATTTTCTCCGCTGTTCGCTCGCGTTCGTGCCGCGGCGGGTACCAAGCAGCGTCTGTGTGTTGCTTGTGGTGCAATCGACCGCCATTAGCGGTTTCCCGCCGCGATGCGCCAATTCTCACTGTATCCCCATTCCCTTCCTACTTCCCATAACCCCTTCCCTTCTCCAACTTCCATTCCCCCATCCCAACCCTTCCTGCTACTTCCCAGTGGAGATCAGGGGAGTCTCCCCGGGCCCGCTTTTCTGGCTGTGGTGTCGCTTGTAGCATTTTCCCACTTTATTTTATTTCCACCTTCGGGTGGTTCAAACCTCTCTTGCCGTTTGGCCTATTCATTTAACTTACAAATGGCAAAGGCTGGTTATACGAAAGTGGTACCGGCAGAGGCAGTATATTTTACAATCATTTTCGGAGCCTTACTATAGAATATGCAATCATACATGTTGGTACGTGGCGGCAGGACAAGTGAGACAAGCAATGGTTGATGGTGAAGCGTTTAATTTACATCAGGTTGGTCGTGGCCATGACAGCACCGACGCCAGCTACGTTGTTGTTGTTGTTGTTGTTGTTGTTCCTTTAAGTGTGGCATATACCCAATCAGGAGATCAGCCAATGTTATAGATGATCTATCCCCTCAACCGCGCTTTTTTCGTAAGAAAATTTCCGATAACATTTCCGAGAACTAGTCGAATCGTTAGATTGGGAAATCATCTATCGGGTGAGCGATGCGAATATCGCTTGTATTGTTTCCTGCAGTACATAGGAGAATGCTATGATGCAGCCTTTCCTCTACAACATGCAAGTAAAAGAACCAAAAAGGTGCAAAAACCCTGGGTGGATCCAGTTCTGTATAAACGCATAAAAAGGAAAAATGCTATGTTACACAATTTTATAAAAACGAAGGATCCCGAAATACGCAAGGCGTACAAAAAGTTCAGAAACAAACTACAGAGGAATTTAAAGGGACACTGAAGTGATTTGTAAACAATGCGGGATTACGAGTGCAAACTGTAGTCCGGAGTCCCTGGGCCCTGTTTCGACCACTCTGTGCGCGTTTACGCAAATTTATTTAGTAGAAAAATCAATTCGAAAATGCTGGCCCATTTTCTCGCCCATTTTCTGCGGCGTTTTCGTGTGACGTCAGCAGGAGAGAAGCTGACAATTGGCTGCGCTACTGCACGGCTCGCCGACCTTCCGCGACCGAGTCAGTCGGCCCACCGTTTAGTCCGCCGGCCGCCGACGGGTCGTCGCAATCCGCTCGATCAGTTGAAACTAAGCCACAACACGTTTGGGAATGGAATAATGCGCCTTTCTTTACTTCGTTAGTTTGTACACTGTATCTAGCTCCAAGTCAAGGTCGCTTGACACAAGCGCTGCACAAGTGCACATGCGACGCTTCGCTGACTGGTACGCCAGTAGGAAAATATCAGGCCTCTTGAAGGGGGAGAAGAGTGAGCGAAGTCAATATAGGTATGAAGGAAATAAAATCAACTGATATTTTTACCGCACAGCGTAAAACTAGGGTGCGGGAAGCACTTTTTTGCGCTGGGCGAACAAGCAAGCGGTCAGGAGCACGACTACGCATCTGCGAACGCTTCCCGTCTATGAAATGCATTGCTAGACGTGAGCATTGTGGAAACTTGGGGAACGCTTACTGCACGAGCGCAATACAACAAATAGTCACCTAAGCTGCTTGAAATACTAAAACTAAATAAAAGTGTAAACTGGTTATACATTATATACCTTATATATTCCGTCCTCGCCAGTGGCCCCCCGTGGCCAATTCGTTGGAGGTGCTAGGTATGTCATCGCAAGTGTTCTGCCAGGCACAAGTTCGAATCGCCGCGGGTACATGCTTTTTTTTCTATGAGTTAACTTTTTTGTTTTTGTCCGATGTTTTCTATACTGAGTTCACCTTTTTTTTGGGCCGCAACGTTCATTAATCCACGAACTAGTCCACAGAACTCGCGCAGGCTGGCACTGGCGCGCTAGCGAGTTCTCGTTGGCGTGCTGTTGCCATAAGCACCGACTGCTTGCGGGCAGTGGGCACAGGCCAGAATCAACAGACCCTTGGCCTGGTGCGAACACGCTTTTTACGATACAGGCATGAGCGAGGCAAGCTCCAAATATGGGGGAAAAGCGCATGCATTCGAGCGTCTGCGGGGACGCGGAGGGCGTTCATGCACTGCGTAGGCCTCAGATAGTGAATGCTACGATTCCAAGCCGTCCTGGGAGGCTTATCTTATGCATTTTACAGCCGACAACATGGCAGAAGCGCGGTACTACTATAACTGGGATATTGAGAATGCCCATCCAACGACGCCATCGAATGTCAAACATGTTGTTTTACAGGCCGAAACCGAAACCGAAACTTGTTTGATTGCTAAC
Source organism: Haemaphysalis longicornis (assembly GCA_013339765.2). Taxonomy (NCBI): domain Eukaryota; kingdom Metazoa; phylum Arthropoda; class Arachnida; order Ixodida; family Ixodidae; genus Haemaphysalis; species Haemaphysalis longicornis. The sequence continues at coordinate 17,142,799 of CM023458.1, forward strand.
CTTGGGCATCGTCCAATCACGGCGCCCCCTCCTCCCAACGTCACAGCTTAGTTTGTGCGGCCGCCGCAAACCGCGCATGGTAGTTTTTCTTCTTTCGCGCTTTGTAAAATAATAACCGATTTTTCAACCGGATAAACGATGAAAAGTGTGCTATTTTGAGCCAATCTACACAGTGCAAGCAAAAACGGGAGCTTGAAAAATTCACTTCAGTGTCCCTTTAAAAAGAGCGAAAAGCAAATATTACAAACGGCTATTTTTCCACATACGAGGCCAGCCTAAGGAAGTCTGGGACACTGTTAACAAAATACCCAGGAGAAAAACAATAACACAGCCGCAATTCACGCATTTAAATGGAGAGCCGGTAGCGAGCCTTTAGCTAGCTAACTGTATGAATACTCATTTTATTGATGCTGGTGCGCACGCAACACACACTCATAACAGCGGCCGTGGCGCGACTGGCATTCCACGCTTGTCCAGCTCTATCTTTTTTGAACCTACGAACGATACCGAAGTACGGGACTTTATCGGAAAAATAAATAATTATACAGCGGCAGGAGTTGACGGGTTTTATCGAGTGTGATTAAGCGCGTGGCACTACAACTAAGTGACGTGTTAGCGTACATTATTAATCTATGTCTGTCCACCGGTGTTTTTCCTGAGGAACTTAAAGTTGCTAGAGTGACGCCGATTCATAAAGGGGGAGCACACGACAATGTATCAAATTACAGACCAATATCTGTCCTGACAGTTTTTTCGAAGGTATTTGAGGGAGTAATCTTTAATAGACTATCGACTTTCTTTCTTAAACACAATGTAATTTCCAAGTATCAATATGGTTTCCAAAAATCTAAATCAACAGAGCAAGCATTACTGTACATTAAAGATAAAATAATTGCAAACATTGAAAACAGGCAGTTCACAATTGGACTGTTTTTAGACTTTGAAAAAGCATTTGATTCGGTAGATCATAATATTTTGCTAAATCAATTGGAAAGGTATGGAATACGTGGCGTGGCAGGTAACCTTTTAAAAAGCTATTTGACTCAAAGAAAGCAGTTTGTTCAACTAAACTCCATTGCATCAGACATATTACAGCTAAAACAAGGTGTCCCGCAAGGCTCCAAGTTATGCCCGTTACTGTTTATAGTTTATGTAAATGACATCATAAATATAGAAGGTCCGCAAGAACTTGTAATGTATGCGGATGATAATAACGTTTTCTTCACATCTGATCATATAATTAAACTTCACTCAATGGTAAATGTTTAATTGGAACAATTATCAAATTGGTTGTTAGATAATAAATTGCAACTTAACGCTACAAAGACAACTTACATAATATTTAGGCCGTACAATAAAAATGTCGAGAAAGAAATCCCCATATATTCAACGGAACCAAGTTATAACCGAGTGACAGAACAGAAGTTCTTAGGTGTTTGGTTTCAAGAACAACTTCCGTGGAATACGCATATTGCTCACCTGTCCTCCGAACTCTCTAAACGTTTAGGTCTCATATATAGAATCGGCCATTTGATACCACTATGGTTGAAAAAAAAACTTATACAATGCTCTCATTTATTCGAAACTATGCTACGGGATTTTGGTGGGGGGCACCACAACTAAAACTAATTATAACAGGCTCATTGTATTGCAAAAAAATTTTGCGCATATATTTTGATTATCATGGCTGTTACGCAGATTTGAGGACAATCCTT
>CM023458.1:17144613-17230576 GCA_013339765.2 Haemaphysalis longicornis
TCACTGTTCGTCTGGCGTAACAACAAGGGGGTATTGAATCATTTGCCGAATAGTCTTGGCAGTACGGAGAGACTTAAAATGCTCATTCGTGACAAAATAATGCCGTATGAATTTTTAAGAACACCTACAAGCAGTTCGAAATGACACATCGCCCCTCGAACAAATTATGAACTACTCTTTAAAACTTTCAAGCTGTTTTCTACATGAACGACGACCCCTGCTTCAGTTAGTTCTCGCGTAGGACTCAAAGGGAAATTGCGCGAACTGTGCAACTGTTATAGTGCCCCTCAGAGTACTTTGAGGGAATAGACACAAACTGCACAACCCTTATAGGGTTCCTAAATCTCTTTTTATGAACCTAAGTGGCGTATTCAGGATTTGAATGTGACCTTTCAATGGTTCAGATGCTCTCTCCCCACTTTTCATTCACCTTTCCCACCTTGTTCACACCACAGGGTCTTACCTTTTTCCCTGTAAAGCATATCAATAACCAATCAATCAACTCATCCCATAGATTTGCGATTCAGTTCTCTTTTCTGTTTACTCACTCTTCAGACGAAATTCATTTCCCTTCCTTTCGAAGCTTTTAGACAGTTCTTGGAAGCTCGGATTGAATGCTTGCGCTAGCACAGGAGGGGTAGGGGGGATAGAGGGCAGAACAGCCTAAATATGTGATTTTTAATTAGTTTCGAAACCTGCTAAAATTTCTCGAGAACGTCTTCACAAAGTGGCATCTTCAGATGCGCACTAGAAACCATTTAAAAATGACGGTAAATGTGCTCCATGTGCTCCGCCTAGTCACTGGAAGTTTTTTGTGGCGCGCAGTGGTATTTGCATTGTTATTTTGGCTTTGAGAACGCGTCAAAGCATTACTTTATACTTACTTACAAATACAGCACATAGTTACTAGAATTTTCCTCTACTTCACTATATGCCGCAATGGCGCTGCGTTAATAAAAATACCATTGTGCATGCATTGCGAAATGTTTGTTTACGTAAGGTCGGTCGTCTATTATTCCGTTTGCGCACACATAATTGGTTTCTTTTTCGACATATAAAAGTGATCTTGCGCGCCTGACGTCCACTGTGCTAGGAGCATTGCCTCGCTTTTCTCAGAAGATGTGGACAAAGCGGCAATATAAAAAAAAATTGAAACGAAAACGTTGAAGTGGTATTTCTCAAAAGAGCCTATCCGCTCAGAAAAGGAATATTTTGTCTTCAACTATTTGAGTAACGAAATCGTTTTTTTGAGTTGTTTGTCAATGCAATATACGCATTCTGAACCAGAATAAGTTGCCCTCACCAAAACTTTCTTTTTTATTTGCACTTTTTCTGCCGAAAATGATTAGAATCGGTATTTGTGATATGTAAATATTTACAAAAAATATCAATGGTTGTCCCCACTATTTTTACTGACTTTCATAAGAAAGCTCGAGGCATTTACCACATAAAAAATGCTCCAGCCCTGGGCTTGTACAAACATTTCCGAAAATGCCCCTTAAGCCTAGAAAAAAGCTAGAACACTCTAAAATATTTATTTTAAAATCTTTGTATAATTTTTGCATGAAGGTTTGCATGCCCTTAGTAGATATCTAGTATACATACCCTGCAAAATTTCACGTTGATTTTTCAAAATGAAGCGGCTAGACGGAGACATAGTTAGACACCTACGTCCACTATCCATCCAATCGAATGTTCAGTTGTTACAGAGGAGGGAAAGAAACACGTTTATAAGGGCGGAACCCTTCAGGCCCGTGTTGAGAAAGTAATAGTTGTGTTATGGTCAAATTGAAATTGGGATCACTGGAATTAAACGCCTCCACAGATAAAGGAGATAAGAATACAGTTTGTGGCAGAGACCCCGGCTGAGCTGTTGCCCCTAGGCCACGTTTGAGTGCATAAATAGTAAAGTCGAAGACAACGTAGGTTTGTTTACCAAGTTCCACGTTTTTCACATGTGACCAATTCTCAGGCTGCGTATAAAGCTCACCGAAGTCGTCATAAGGATGCTTTAAGTTTAATACTTCGCCCTCGATGATACTCAGACCTGATGGCATCAATTTTCGCAGCTTGGATTACGTAATAGGGGTACCAGGAGAGATGCCTGAACCAGTTTTTAAGCTACATAGTGAGAAACTGGGTAGCGGAAACGCTAAATGTGTACATAGTCCTGGAAGCGTGTTAAGAAATGTGGCCGCATGCGCTGAGTAAAATCAGCCATGAAGCAATCTCGCGGCAGTATTTCCCGCGTGCATTTTGTCGCAGCATGTCACTTAGCTCTCTCCTGATATCGCCACTTGGCGAATAGCCACTCTTCTCGTCTTCTTGTGAATACGGAAGCCGTAGCGATGTCGACACGGTTACACTTTGCGGATCTCCACGCCAGGCTGGCGGGGAGGATGAGCGTGGGAACGATCACAGAAGGAAAGGTAAGGGTAAGTTTGTACTGCATGAGGCGACGTGTAGATTCGTCTTAGCGAATTAGAAATGCTTCTTCCAATCAGCCTAATGAGTCTCGCTACACGCGAGTGAGCCTTCTTCTGTAGTGCCTGAGCCGAAGGAATCGCAGCGGCCGTGGCGACGTTGCGACGAACACATATTTATTCTAGAAAAGCAGGATGATGACTTGAACTGGAACGTGCACGTGGTGACTTCTTCTTCGGTTCTTCTTCTTCGCTTCTTCTCCTTGGTTTTCTACAGTGCCTGTTTGAGTAACTATTCCACTTCATCATGGCGGGGATACCAGGGATGGTAGCCAAAGGCTGCCTTCGGGACCACTTCACCCTACGTCGTCGTCCGAGGAAGCTATCCCGGAGAAAGAGCGTACAGGGCTTTCCTAATCTGAGCGAAGTGTGCTTGCACGTCGGATGTTATTTCGCTGGGTCCTCCCTTCGAGCAACCCGAGGGAAGCGGGAGGATGGCGAAGAACTCCACGATGCGCGAAGGTGGGGAATAGAGATCTGTTCTGGAAGCAGAGCAAGGTATACGCAGTGTAAGGGATGGTGAACCTGACTACTATAGAGAGAGAGAGAGAGAGAGAGAGAGAGAGAGCGAGCGAGATGTGGAATAAACACATTTTAAGATTTGCTGAGTTACCGTTACTTTACCCTTAGCAGTCACGTGTAGGCCTATGCCCCAAAAGTCACTTTTTGCGATGTGCCTCTTGTTCGGAAGCATGAATAGAAAAGAAAGGACTCATTTCGTCGTTTTATCGTGTGTTCGAGTGAAAAGATTTGCCGCCGTGTATCAGGTCACATGCCGCAAATGTAGAAAGACGATGAAATTCTGCAGCACATGCCACGTAAAGGCCGTCTCTTTCCCTTCCGCCTCTCACGCTCTTCACCTCCCGTATCGCTCCACCCACGATAAACACGGTGAAGGTTCACTCAAGCAAATGCAATTTTTCCGCTCGCTTGGCATCTGCTCGGTCGCTCGGCAACTGCTCGCCGCGGCATCTGCTGGTAGGTTTTGTTACTAGTGGACTTCCCGGAATTGCGCCGTGAGGGGTGGAGGGCACGCTTTTTGATGTTTTGAGTATTTACTTGTTTTTTCAAATCGTATTTTTTGCCTCTTATCCCTAAGATCATGAAGCCATGTAATTTTAATACAAAGCACTTCAAATACTCGCACCTCCCCTCGCGGGAACCCCTGTGTAGATGCGACGCATAGGGGGTTCCGTTGTTGTTTCCGTTAGGTTAGGCACGTCTCCCATCGCGGGAAACGTGCCGTGAACCCCCTGCCGCGGCTATGACGCAACGTGGCGCGGCTATGACGCAACACAATCCAACACAATCCACTTTAATCCAATCCAATTCAAATCCCATCCCATCCAAGCCAAGCCAAGCCAAGCCAATCCAATCGAATCCAATCCAATGACCCTCGCGAGAGAGTGTTCGCTATCGGAGAGGATAGGGGGTGAGCGTCGGAGAGCGCAGCTCGCGCGGCGAGGAGAATGGGGGAGGGGTGTGGACGGACAACAACAAGCCGTATGGAGGGACAAAGCGAGTAAATGAGATGCAGTCGCATCTAAAATATCAAATAGCTTACTGTTCTACCTGAAATATGCTTTGTGTTTTTCTTTTTTTTTTGCTCATTTAGTCGGAAAGCATGAACATGACTACTAGATTTAGTAGCTTGGAATTGTTTTGCGTGTATGCACGTCACGTTTCAGAATTCATTTACCTTTTGGCAGCGCGATTGAGTCTGCAGACACACAGAGACACAGACCAAGCTTTTCACGTTTAAATATTCCAAGAAAGACTATTGTTTTTAAAGCACACCGAGAAAACGTCTATTAAAGTCAGACCCGTTGAGGCTTGTCACCCAGCACTCTGGTACGAGGTGTCTCACCCTACGGCGGTCGACATTCTAAAACATCAATGTTTTTGTTTTTGCGCATATACATCATTCAAACATATTGCTCATAAATTGGAAAGGTTTATCTTCAATGTGCGCTTTTTTGATGGAGCAGTGTACATAAACGTATCCAATGTAGCGCGTTGAGATTGCGCTACTAACGACGCTACTACGACGTGGTTTCGGATCCCACCTGGCGGGCATTTTTTCTCCACTTTCTTTATTTTCCAAATTCTTTATCTTGAGCTACTACATCCACATCCCCTTTGCTTTCCGAGGTCTTCTCGACTGCCAATTCTTATTTCTCTGTCTATATATATATTATAGATATATATATATATATATATATCTATATATATATATATATATATATATATATATATACTTATATATATATATATTGTAACGAGAAGAGTTAACGCTGCACAACAATATTAGATGCCGGAGCGCCATTTGCCCGATCGGTTATGCCTGAGGATTATCATGAAGACGACGAAGGCCCGACTCGGACGTTCACGCTCACGAGCTGATACCGGCTGGACCTACGCTCGGCCCGTTGCCTTACGCTACTCTTCAATAAACCCACACGATCAACTACCATTGTGACTGCTATTCCCCTTTACAATATAATATATATATATACATATATAGTATATATATATATATATATATATATATATATTATATATATATATATATATATATATATAGTAGGTTACATAGACAAGACAACGAGAAGGACTTAGAAAATAAAAATAAGTTTACTGACGTTTCAGGGAGAGGACTCCCTTTCTTCAGAAGGGAGTCCTCTCCCTGAAACGTCAGTAAACTTATTTTTATTTTCTAAGTCCTTCTCGTTGTCTCTGTCTCTACTAACCTTATTTTTTTCGCGCTCTGTGTGAGTTTTTATCTTTTCAGTCTATATAAATATATATATATTATATAGATATATATATATATTATATATACTATATATATATAATATATATATATAGATATACGTATATAAAGAGATCTGCAGTTACTCGAAGAACACCTAGCGCATAATGTTTTCACTCCAGCAGTGGAATACCAGACAGTGATATTTTCGTTAATGGGATTTAATTAGGTAGTTGCAATTATTTATACAACTGGAGAGGTGCTGTCCCAATCATTAAAGTGTCAATGCAGCACTTGTGGGCACGCACAAAAGGCATTTAACTGCGGTATTTTCAGTGGTGTACTCATTCCGCACTGCTCTATTCTGGCTGATACACTAAAGATCTTCGGGTAGTAAAATTAATCCGGAACCCTCCACTAACGGCGCGCCTTATCGCCTGTGTAGCATCTCGCATTACACCTCAAAATCAACCGATATCCTGAGTGACAAAGAAACCCCAGAAAATATAAAAAATACCACGTGACGGCGCTCCCCACGCCCGCTGCATAAACCAGCACCCTCTAACAGGCTACCACTGAGAAATAAAGAAAAGAAAGGGGAAAGAAATCGCGACCGCGTTTGTGCCTTACCTGCCACAAAAGCCCCCCGAAGCTTGCAGTTGCTCTTCCTTCCATGCCATTATTTATTTATTTATTTATTTATTATGTGGGCGGGAGCGCCATCGCATGACACTTTTCGTACTTCGCGGGGTTTTCTTGGCAGTCAGAACAAAGTACTTACGCAATTACTACGAGGCTGAAAAGAACGCAGTTAGATGCCCCTCATGGGTACCTACAATTGCCTCTTTAACACTCTAATAATTGATACAATGTTTATCGAATTTGTTAAATAATTACAATTAGATAATCATTATTACAAAAATTACGCCCATCTTCCCGCGAGGGAACCCTGGTGTGATGCGACGCATCGGGGGGTTGAATTGGTGTTTCCGTTGGGTTGATTCGGGTGAAACGTGTTGTGACGCGAAGTCGAACGAGAGCGAGCGCTGACTGAACCGCCGCAGCGCGCTACCCGCTTTATATTCACAGCGCCTGAAGGAGAGGAGACAGCGGAGGGGAGTCGCGCATGCGCGCACTTGCGCGATGGGAGCGGAGCGAAGCGAGCGAAGCGCGCGCACGCAGCTGTTGTTTATGATAATGAGACGGAGTGAGAGTGTTGCGCACAGCTGTCGGTGAGAAGAGCGGAGGAGACTCGCGCATGCGCAGGTGGCGCGCGGAGACCACGTACGCCGACGCCGACGCAGGAGGACATGCCTCAAAGCAAGAGATGCGTCGCATCTAAAAAAATTACTGCGACTGCTCCCCTGATTCGAAACATGAGGCACTAGGTTCTATTCGAATAACGGCATTGGTCTCTTTCAAAATATTGGTGCAGGATAGTTAAGACAGCTAACACACACACACACACACACACACACACACACACACACACACACACACACACACACACACACACACACACACACACACACACACACACACACACACACACACACACACACACACACATATATATATAGAAATACAAATTTCGCAAATCGCGATGAAGTGCTTATGTGTTTTTGTAATTTCGGCCTAAACGGAATAGTTTGCTTTCTAACCCTAAGCTATCAAACGGAAAAGGTTTAATATCCAAGCGTTGTGGCAGGGTTATTTTGAAACCGGACTGGTTGGCGCCGGTGAGCTGGAACTCGTTTTGTAAACGCAGTGCCAAAAACAAAACAAGAAAACTACACATTCTGCTTTCGTCAACAAAATCCCAGCCACCTTCCTTGTCTGCGTAGCCAAACGCACTGCGGACTGTGAAATGTAACAGTTCTCTAAACCATTTCCGAACACAAGTTCCTTGCTTCCGCAAGATTTCCGTTTCATGTGAAATCGATTTTACATTCTTGCTTTGTAGAACTTTCTAGAGTGTAGGGTCGCGTTTTGTTCTTGTTCATACCACACAGCACTCGGCAAGGGCGCTGTGGCACAATCTTCTTATGTAGCGGGGCTCTGCGAGATTTCCACTTTAATATCCATTCTGTGTTCCCTCAAACTCGGAGTTCCGAAATAGCGTTCTTGCTGTGGCAACTGCCGGGACCATAAAGCAGGAAATGCTCAACATCTCTTTTTTTTTTTTTGTAAGGTCTCCGGTGTTTCGAATGCCCGCACGAGTCAAGCCAGGCTTGTTGTTGGAGAAATCCTGCAATATAAAGCCAACGGTCTTTTTTTTTTACAGCGTAACTGTTTGTAGCGGGCCCGTAGCAGTTTACTGTGGACTCCTCAGAAATGCCTAGCGCCGAAGTCAACAGTATTCACGCGTGTTTGAAGGACGATGCTCTCCAAAGCGTTGGTGTTTAGGTGTGTGCGTATGTTTCTTGGCTTACATGTTTTTTTTACTTGTTTGCAGACGTCTATTGTAGACAGAGGATAAACCGGGACTGTTTTTTGCGAGATCAAATAAAAAAACGCTTCAAAAAAGAGCGGCTGCCGCTGCCCGCGGCTTTGCGGACAAGAAAAGCCACCCACAAAAACATTTTCCGCTCCAAAAAAACGTTTATGAACAACAAAAACACTACAAACGGTGTCTAAGAAAGGCAAACTAACTGCAAACCAGAAAACAAAATGTGTCCAGTGGAGCTGTTCTGATCTCAAAACAAGCAATAGGGCCCAAAAGATGGCGCGCGAGAAGAGGGAACGCGGAACAGTGGATTGTCTTGAGCAAATCGGGATTGAATTTACCATAAAGAAAGCGAAACAGGAAGAAAACAACATGAGCGATGAGAAAACAGAAGATGGAGGGAGCTTGACGTCAAAGAGGAGGCAGTGACGTCTTTTTGCGACATTGTCAGAGAAGCAAGCATATGCGCAGCCCATTCATTTGAAACTGATCTTCAATGCGCTCAGTGTGTGCTTCCTATGCTCAGCGTTTAAGTCATTATTATATTCTATAAATTGCTGCCAAAAGACTGTGATGAACCGTGCTTTTTTTGGGGGGCGGGAGGGGGGAGGGAAGAGGGGGCTCTTTGTACAGCCCAATATGTACTCCTATGAACGTTTATTTTTTTTTCTGCCGGATATCCGCGTGTGTCAAGCGCCACGTCCTCAAGTTTTCTCTAATAGGAATACTTCGTTACTGTCCAGATGATACTTCAAAGTGAGCGAATTTACAGCGCAGCTGTTGATCTCACGTTGTGGGGAAATCATGGTCTGTTTAGCTTTCACGATCACTTCCTCGGTAGGTTCGCACAAATCAATCATAATTACTACCTTCGTAGTAGTTATTAAACAAAAAGCCTGAGAATAATTGAGGGGATTGACTGAATTAACGGCGGCAACTATTTCGAAAATAAAATTGAGGGTTGAAATTCCTTAGAGGTTGGCCTTAAACACGTACAACTTCAGCCTCATGCCAACCAACCATGAGGGCGCATAAACAGTATTTTTTCCAAGCCGATCCCGACGGAAAAGCAGAGCTTTTAAAGGACATCTCCAGATTTTTTCAGGAAGGAGAAAAACGATGCATCACCGACGTATTAAAAACTTCATTTGCAAGCTGTCGGCCAAACGATCAGCGCTTGTGTCAGCAAATCCCCTCCAGCCCGCCACGCAAACGACTCGATCGATGTAGGGGACTTGAACTACCTGAAAAAAAGAAAAATAAACTGACGTACCTACAAAGGTGGTTGCAAGGACGATCGCGAATGGAAAATTTGTTTCTAAAGTTAAATCAAAATTTTACAAAAAAAATTTCTCATTATGCTTAACCTCTTCTTTATCCTTTTTATCTTTTTTTACTCCACATAGCATCATCGTCGCATTGGTGCAAATGTTTGTGATAACTTTGTTCGTGATAAAACAAACAGAAATATAATAGCAATGTTGTAATAACGGATGCGAACATAGAATAACAGATGAAATAAAAGAAACAAAATAAATGGTCCGGCCGGGAGGTGATTAATCATTGAGAGAGACCGGTTTTCTAGCACGAACAGGACGAAATGGGTAAAGCTGGTAAAACAATGTGGCAAAGCAAAAGAACCTAAATGGTACCGCAAACACCTCTGCACTCACGGACCTATAAGTCAAGCACTACACTTATTCATTTAAGTTGGTATTATTGACGAAACGGAGACATTTGGCGTGCTATGACAGCGAATATCGAAAGCAATGGCATAAGAAAACCTCGTCTGACAATTAACCAACAGTATTTCAGCTGAGCTCGATGGAGCCAAGCAGTGTTTCAAACAAATTTTGTGAGTTATTCTAAAGAACATGCTCCATAGTCTCTTCAGCAACATGGATTTAGCAGCGGCTACTGTTTGCCGCCATGATGGAAAAAAGCAGGCTTCCGTGGCGGCTGCTCCCATTCACAACTCAATACAACACGTGGCAATTTTATTGATTGTAGGTGTTCGGGATAAACATTCAGAGCTTCCTGACGCCTAAAATAGTAAAAGATAAGCGATGGGGACGAAGGTTCAAAAAAAGGTCAGGAATACTATAGATAACCGTACAAAAGTTCCTGAAAACGCCATGAAGGGCGGAGGTGATAAAAAGACGAATTGTTTAGCTTCGTTTTCTGGATATTTTAGAAACAACGTCAATGCGATTTATAGAACACGTGGCTATGGGGTACTAAAGGAAAATAACAATAGAACAAAGTAACAACACGTAACCTTGCTTATAAACGAAGGGCTAGTGTCTCCCCCGCAAAACTCGAAGTGCGTCGTTTTTATTATGAGGTTTAAGGCGCTGACGCTACAGAGGCGATGAGGCGGGGGTAGTGGAGGGCTTCGGATTAATTTTGACCACCTGGAAATTTGAACTTGTGCCGAAATCTCGAACACACGGGCGTTTTCGCTTTTTGTTTCCTTTAGAAGGCGGCATCTTAGGTCAGGAATCCAAAACGCGTCCTTCGGCTCAGCAGCACAGAACATTAGCCACTGATCCACCGCGGTGGTTGAAAGTTCGTCAGTGTTTGCTATGTATGCACTCGCGTAGATATATAAGCAGAACTGCGTCACTGAGTGCTTGTGCGAGATCCTAAGGCGGACATACCGGGCCTAAAAAGATTGGTCCGGCTCGCTCCGGCTTGTTGCCACTGGGCTTGATGCACGGAGATCTACCCGTCTCCTAAGCCTGTGCATTGAGACCAAGTGGAACGGGACTTCCTGTACCACGTAATATGAAAAAGACCTTAATTATTGGATGCTGGATTGGATACCGTGCGTCGGCTGGAGTATTCAGACTGGGACACCAAAAATGGGGCTGTACGCAGGCGACATGCACGTTGATTTATCAGCAGCTTTTCATACTCCGGAACACCTCCATAGAAACTAAATTACCAAAAGCAGTTTAGGTGTGGTGTGATAAGATCAGCTTTGCTGTTCTCCTGACTTTCGTTACGTGTTTGATGCTTCAAATAAAATTGGTATCATTGTTATCGGCCCGAACAGTCTATTTAATGCACCAAACGTATTTTTTTGTCATAGCCCTCGGGGTGGCAGGGACGCAATCATTTAGCGTTGTAATGCGTCAAACGAGAAAGTGTCCCGGAAGCTCACCAGTACGAGTTAGCGCAGAACAACAGCAACAACCCACCGTTGACGCGAGCACCATTCGGCCGACTCGACGGTACCTGACAAGAGTACGTCGTGAACGTTGACAGATCGCAGGAGCAACTACGAAACCGCGAACGCGCTCACCCGCCGAGAAGTTGGGGCTCCACTAACCCGGCACCATGATTCTTCGCACAGACTACGACCGCCCTTCTCAGACTCCTTATTTTCGCCTTTCTTTCTCTTCCTTTCGCGCCCTCCTTTTGCTGGTCCTCTTTGATCATCACTGAAGGGGAGAGACGCAACCTCCTCTCCGCGCTCGGCTCGCATGCTTCCTGGGTTTCACCGCGGGATTTAGTCTCCGCTGCCGAGGTGTACGGACGCGTTTCCGTCCAGCTCATGTGTTAGGCGCTGCTTTGTACAGGCGGATGCGTCCTCTGCATGCGGACCACTTGCGGTAGGTCTATGCTTTTCTGCGCCAGTGAAGCCTTGGCTGCGTCTTTCCAGTATCTTCCAGAATGTAGTGTTCCAGGCACAACCAATTCCAAGCGGTCGGAAACACCGGACACTTCACTTCGCAACGAGAGAGGCCTGCCCGCTTCACCGCTCCCGTCGCGTTCGCCTCCCGGTATCAGGACGACTCCATGTGCTTAGGAGGGGTCGTGTGCAGTTATTTCTGTCACGGCCTTTTTTTGTTTTCAGATGTTCAGGGTATTTTCTGTTTGCGCCACTCTTCCTTCACCTTGTATACTATTCCCTACCTATATTCTCTTCCCCCTGTGCGCTGCCAACCGTGTACTTGCAGAGATACACAAAGTTCCTTCGTCCCATAATCTTTGGTTTTGCTGGGGAATATCATACATACATACATGAAATAACGATGAGTAGAGAGAGTGAGAGAGAGAACAATCTTTAATGAGTCTGGCGGTGTCAGCCGAGCTAGACCACCTGGCTTGCTACGCCAGATGAATGCTGCGACAATGATGATTATAATGATGAAGAGGAACACATGATTTGAACTATTTACAAAGTCTGGTCAAGGCTTGTGGCTTTTAGATAGGCCAGTAAAGCTTTTTTGGCACGAAAGGCACGTTTGGGAGAACTCCAGGGACCTAATACGTCTCTCAGTTCTATCCCTACGAAGAGCGGCCGGCCCAGAGACACTGCAAGGCACACTCTTTGCATACTAAATCACGCACAGTCACAAATGAGGTGTTGCAGATCTTCACGGACCCCACACTGTGGGCACAGAGGCGAGGTGGACTGATTGATTTGTAGCAGTAGTATCGCGTGTAGGCGACGTTCAACCGCATGCGGTGCAGTACTGCTTCATCATGCTTCGATATTCCAGGTGGCATGCTAAAGTTAAAGTGCGGGTCGATAGAGTGGAGGGGTGCGTAATGATGGGATGCGTCTGTCCAAATCGAACAGAAGCTGACTCTGACTAATGCAGCAAAATGGGTGAGCCGGTGGTGCGCTCCTCGTGACAACAGTGCTAAAGAAGGCGAGGACCGAGAAAAGACAACCACACGGTTTTACGCTTTCTTTTTTTTTTATACCGTTAATTTTTTTTTGAGCTGGTGTCACCATGCAGAGGCTAACTCGTTCTCTCGGTATTTGTTTTTCTGATTCCACGTGTGGCAAACCGCCAATTTTGTACAGTTAGGATACGGCACAGTACCATCAAGGTGGCAAACGTTTCGTACGGCGCACATTGCCGTAGGAAAATCTCCTGTAATGAGTATGACCACACACGTGGCGTCCAATGACGTAGCCTATATTTGCATCCCAATAATCTGTGTAGTATAGCAAGAATAATTGTAATTTTTGCTTTATCGTAGAAATGAAATAATGATTTCTTCGATAATTATTTCGTAAGTAATTTCCCACGCATTTAGCGGGTGTGGCGGTGGTCACTCACAACCGAAAGCACTTAGACGCTTTAGTTATATTTACTTCAATTTTGTAATTTTCGAACTTGGAGATCCCATTTCTTTAAGGGCCAAATCAAACCTGAAAATTCCAATTTCTATTGCGGTGTTTTGGGCAGTTCGTTGCTGAAAAACGGAAAATTCCCTCAATGGAGAAGGTACTACAACAATCGTAGGGTGGCGTGGCCGGTGTCGGTGCAAGGGCGATTTCAACAAACGGTGCGTGAACCATCAGTAGCACTGAAGCAAAATATGCTGCTGGGCTAGTTGGGGTGTATCATCGCAGCATCGTTATCACTGTTTTCGACGGAGTACTGGATCCTAGACAACATGCGATAAAATGGTGTGATTGTTGTCTTCAGCTGTGGCTATTTTCTGTTTATATTATCTTTTTTAGATCTATTAGATCTATTATCATTTGTGTATGTTTGTAGAAAAGCTACTTATATCTCTGTCTTTCATTGGAATAAATCAATGTTCGTTTTTTCTGTCCTCGTTAGTAGCCCTCGTTTTTCTTTGATCAGTAGCACTTACCGATGCGAAAGCTTCGGTTAACTTCTTAGCTCGAAAATCCGGCTTCGGCATGGCTGAAAAAAAGTACACAAAATAGCTGACGGCGCAAAAAACAAAGCACAGTTCAGAGAATGTTATCAACGCCAAATTTCTCCACGAAGCTGCTTTAAACAACGTAAGGTAATCGATTTCTGCATGAACGTACGTTCACCTTCGTAGTAAGGAGTTGCATTCGGACGGCGAATGGAGTAGGAATCGCCACGGTGGCTTGATGGCGCTAGCGGTTTTAGCTGTTAGCAGCATTGATGGTTTAAGCTGTTGATGGTTTTAGCACGAACCCTGAAGATGCGTTCTAGGTTTCGACATTAAAACGTGTCCTGGAGACATGCACTGTGGACAGCAGGATTGATTTCTGAGTTCTAATTATTGAAGTATAAATAAGGTGAGTGAGTGGCCAAGTGATTCCTTTGGCGTGCCAGAGTACCGTCATCACATGGATTCCAATACACGTGAAAATCTACCGTGTTGCTCAGTAGATGCGTGCCAGCAGTGCTAACGTGCTGGTATGAGTCCAGCTAATCTTGCCTGTAAAGTTGAGCATTCATCTCTACCATGGTAAACCGGCACCGACAGCTTCACGTAAAAATGAGTTCATCCTGTCGTGGCCCATTGTAAGAGTGGGCGTCGTCAGTAGGCAACGGTTTTCCTAGGTATCGAGCGAACAAGGGCGACTGGGCAATCTCAGCCATAGGCATGGTAAGAACACGGAAGTCAATAAAGGCCATTACCTGCGTAGAAAAACACGTCTCCAAAACCATGTGGAAGAGTAGCCCCAAGAAGTCGGCTTGTTCAAAGTACACACGTGCTTAAAACAGAGCACGCTTTACATGCGCTGGTAAACGTGTAGGGCGGCGTTGTGCAGTGGCAGCTCGTACCACTGCATACTTTTAAAGCGAAGCTTGCAGCCGCTCACTCATGTCCTCTTTACTCAACCGAAAACGCATTGCAGGAAAGCCCACTTTTTCTGACGAGGATAATATTCGTGGGCGAAGGAAAAAAAATTAAAATGCTTCTCCAAGTCGAAGTTGAATCTGCGTCCCTCTCGTTTCTAAGGCGACGTCTCACCGATCGCGCCACCCCAGTGGACCCACACCTCACCGCCTTACCATACACCTAAGACAGGCATCGCTTTACTCTCATATTCACCATAAATAAATAGGGTGCGCTCACTTCCGGGTTGTTTCATTTTGTGTTCAGCTTGATTTTAAAAGCTTCGTGTTCGCCCATTGTTGCCCTTTGGGCACAGCTGCGGTTCATTTTCTTGTGGTGGTGCCTATTTGTGAATCTCATTTTCTCCTCACGTATAGCGGCTGAGCTGAAACTGCTCTCATCGTGATGAAGGTGAGCGGCCTATATCCAGCGTTGTCTAATGTCTGTGAGATATCGAGGAATGAATTAATGCATTTATTGTCCAGAAAAAAAGCAAGGTCCACCAGCATGCGTAATTTGTCCCCCTGAGGGGTGCACACCAGAACGCCTGCTGATGTGGACGAGGCGGGAAAAGATGTCAGAAAGGTGGATAGGAGAGGAAAAGATGTCAGAAAGGTGGATAGGAGAGGCGAAGAAGAGATAGACTACAAGACAATATAATTAAAACAAAACGCAAACACAAACACACATACACCACCAAGAGAGTTCGGGATTCTGGTTCCTAGATAGTGGGACAGGAGGAGGAGTGCCGGGATGTGTCTCCATGCCTTCAGGTAGCAGGCTATCGAGAACCTTCTTCTTACAAATCATAAAATGATTCAGGTAATCTGTTTCTATAATATCAGTCTTCTATGAGCCTGTAAATATCAACATAAAACTATTCGTGGCTGCTGTGGCGTGTACGTGGATGTTTTGCCTCTTCCCCTCTGTTCTTTACCTAAAAAAAATACCGATACACTAAAGATAGATTTGATAATGCCAGAGCACGCGTCGTGTCTCGCGTCCTTCAGGCTGAACTCCATTGGTACCAAGAATAAAAGGGGATAAAAATAAAATAAAAGGAAGTGGTGCCACGGGCAATTCATTTTTACGCCAGCCGAACATTCTTGTTTGAACGCTAATTCGCTTCCGAATGCGTGCGCCGGGATAACAAGTTAAGCGAGTTGTTGAAATTGTTCATTTTATGGGTGGCGGGACATAATGCGCGAGTCACCTAATCGAATTGAGTTGTCTAACTAGCCCGTGTAAAACGTGCTCCGCGTAAGTGACAAGCTTAACCCCCGCAGAAGTAACTTGAAACACTCTTGTCTATGAATTGTTAAACGGATGCCGCCAAAATTGATCTATTTGGCAATGACGCTGGATAAAAGAAACATGGTATCCCCGCACCATGGTAGAGGTCATGTCAGGCACATTTGCTTCCTCCGTTGCTCCCTGTCTTCCGTGTCTATGGTTACCTTTTGCACTCTATACACTGGCCAGTTCCTCCCGAAAGGCTTTTTTCATCTCGAAGTCGTTAGAACCCTGTGTAAGCGTACAAAGCTACCAGAGGCTTAACTTTGAAAGACCTCCTCGAATAAATAAACACTATTTGGCCTAAACAACACGTGGAACGGAAGAACAGAACCTCACAACAAGCCCCAACCATACCGCCTTAAGTAAACACCTACTGCCAGATTCACACTTTGGAAGCTATGGTATCCCAAAATGCCCCGGAAAGACCACAAGGATAGCCAGGGCGGCCACTGCTCATGATACAAGCCATTATTTTGCTCCAGTGCTGAAGAATGACAATACTAAACAACTGGCTTCCGCCATAAAAGTTTTTTTAACCAATTTTTTGTCAAATTTCTTCGTAGGAGTGAGTTTTAAATTATCGTCATGTGCTTTCCTGAAAAGACAGGCTTCGTCACACCCTTGATTTCAATGCCACGAGATATGTATTCTATGTAGATTTAGTAATACATTTGGACACTAAATATTCCCGCATATCTTCCTTGCATCACAAAGTGTATAATCGTTTGTTTTCTTTTTTTGTGTGTTCTAATGGCGCAAGGACGCCTGATGCCAAAGCGTGCCTAGTCTATGTTATTTGGTATTTCGGTGTGAGTCCTTGCCCCGGTGCGAATACGCATGTCTGCATAAAATTCACCGTTGTTTCTTGAAGTACCCGTCAATGAAATCAGTGCGGAAATTGACAATTTAAATTAAAGGACAATTCCCGTTCTCAAGAAACACAGCGAAGCCTTCTGTTTTCTTTCAGATATACCCACCAAAAGTCTAATAATAAAAAAGGGCAGGCAAAAAATACAATTGATATAAAATTGTCCTTCACAAATTAGCCGTGCCCTGGAGACGGAATGACGATGCCATAAAATCTGATAGGGTTACTGTCTGTATATAATTTCTTCAACTTAATGGAAGCTTGCTTGATCGGTAACGATAAAAAAAGGTAGTGACACTAGTCAAACACTTGCAAAATGCATCCCTGAGCAAATGAAAAGAAAACAAGCCCTGACGACGCCTTCGAACATACTGTGAGTAGGCGCCGTACTATCGACGCATTTCGGGGGCATACGAAAATGCAAGACTATGGTCATGGGTATTTTCAACGCTGAGTAAGAAAAAAATAACAGAGGAAAATACATTTTTAATTGATTTGAAGGGGAAAGCCTAGTTATTCCTGCTGTTGATCTGCTGTTGAACTTTATGTATAACATATATGTTGCTATGGTACAGCCGGCGTCGCAGCCCTTTTCACAGTCACCATCTCCAGACGACGGTTAAATCTAGTGGCTTTTGCAGCTGCCCTAGCCTTTACCGCCGAGGCGTGCTTCCTCGGTCTTTCCCGTACAGGACAAGGGCCTGGTACGCCTTCACCTACAGCGTTGTGAAATGAAGCTCAGAGCCTACGCGGCGACGTCTCCTAGGCGCGTCCTGAACATTCTGCATTCCACGGCCCTTTGCAAGAATCCTCCTCCGTCGGTGCTTGTTTTCGCCTTCCTGGCGGTCACTCGGATATTGTTTGCGATTTTGTGTACCCAACACTTTCCTGGAATCATCGACATCTCAGGGTTTCGCCTTAAAATTTAGTAAATATTTTCCAAACATCAAATTAAAAGACCTACAATCTGTACAGTGGCTTAGCTTCAGAAATGCCAATGTTCCAATTTCAAGCACACTGTCAGTCTTTAAAACGCGAGCAAAAGAAATCGAGGAAAACGTTGCAATCTTATAACTCGGACGGGGTGCGCATCCGTCCTCTACCACAGCCATCGAGCACGGCTAGTGTGTTGCCTGGTCAATTTGTTTTCTCGGCTAAGTATTGGCGTGCGCACATCTGGGTATTTGTTGGGACACAAACTTGATTGGTTATTTGTGCCGATTTCAAAATTCCAATACGGCCGATTAATGAAAACACAGGCCAAAGCACGGGCCAGAAAAGTTACCACCGAGAACTTATGATACACCCTGCAGAGTTATTCGAATATCTTAGTTCAGTGCAGAATTGCTCGGCATGCATAAGGAAATAAAAACAAGCCCCAGCTCACCTTTGGATCCTAACCCACCGCGGTGGCTCAGTGGCTAAGGCGTGGACTGGCTAAGCAAGGGGACGCGGTTCGACTCCCAGCTGCGGCGGCCGCTTTTCTCATGGAGGCGGAAAGCAAAAAGGCCCGTGTGTTCGAGATTTCGGCGCGCGTTAAAGATCCCCAGGTGGTCAAAATTAATCTGGAGCCCTCAGCTACGGCGCACCTCATCGCCTGCGCTGAGTCGGCGCCTTAACCTTTTACTTGCCCATGTCCCAAAATTGGAAAACACAAAACCTGGTTTTTTATTTCCTTCCCCATATTTCCGAATTTCCGTATATGTGTTTTCGCATACCCATTGATGTTTCTGGAAAACATCACAAGTTCAATTTTTGTTAACAGCCCATTTAGACGCTTTGAATAAATCTTTATCAAAAGGCATATATTGTGTTTCCTGACCACCAAATGATTGTTCAGACATTTTGCTGAAAAAGGTAATGTTGCAATGTGCAAAGCAGAACCAAAATATCGGTAGGTAGTTAGCGATTACTCTGCAAGTAATATAAAAAATTATAAAAACACTCTAGCTTTCTGTTTCGTGAGTTTTGTGGAAATGTTCCCTTTTCGGAACATTGGCGTTTCATAGAGCCAGAAGCACGGAGACCGAGCACCGCACTTCGAGTCAACGTCCATAAACATTGCTTCCCGTCACTTTTTCTTCTCACTTTCACTTGGTGGTGGCCTCTTCTAATTA
Source organism: Haemaphysalis longicornis (assembly GCA_013339765.2). Classification (NCBI taxonomy): domain Eukaryota; kingdom Metazoa; phylum Arthropoda; class Arachnida; order Ixodida; family Ixodidae; genus Haemaphysalis; species Haemaphysalis longicornis. The sequence continues at coordinate 17,163,170 of CM023458.1, forward strand.
ACACTTGCAGATGCTTGAATGATACCTTTCCCGCCTTTCCTTGGCATTATTTAGTGATCCTCTGGCACGTTGAAGGAGCGCCATCCAACTGCGCCGTCCTCGTCAATTTAAATGGGTAGCGACTTTATAATTAGTGTTCTGTTGTGCTACCACAGTTCTGTACAACACAGTTTTCGTTTATAGGTTATGGCACAACACTTCCTGACTTTGGACGCTGCAATTAACCTTTTGTTCAGCCTTTCCGATGAACAGCGCGAAGGTTCCTCTATATTCTAATTGTTGCCTGATGAAGACGGCAACATTACTTACGTTCAGCACGTCCAGGAAAACGACTTTTCTGAAGTTTTTCCCGGGGATATTTGCGGGTGTGCCGAAGTTAAGCACTGCAGCGATGAAGACGTGCCACCTGCTCAATGTTTGAGTCTGGAGTTACGACGGAAACGCCAGCGCGAAGGCATCTGACTGTAGAAAAAGGCCGAAAATCTTCAGCCATCACCGGGAAAACAAAATCCCCACAGCCGTCGCTTGGAGCAGACTGGGGTGACCCTGTCACGTTCAATAAACCACTGGCACGCCAGAACCCTCCGCTGTTGCTAGAGACATTTCCGGAGCTTACGAACATGAGCCCATTTGAGTTGTTCAGCAAAATAATTTCTCCGGAATACCTTGTTTACTGGCTGACATGACTGCAAACTACGTGCCATAAAAGGGGCAGAGGGATGAGGTACCTCGTTCCAGAAACGCAGGGAAGGTGTGCCCAGTGTAAAAAAAAACTAACCAGTACCAAGAGTGCCAAAAGCAGCTGCACAGCAAGTGATTCCCATCCTTCCACTGCGAGCGGAATGCTGACTGACCTAAAGCGAGGACGATTTTTCTAGATAATTGTTTTCAGTCTTTATACTCTTCGGAGTCATTTCACGAAGATAAAGACATTCTTAGGTTACTAATAGCAAGCAATTCCACTTTAAAGGGAATAAAATTTGTACCCAGAGAACTTTTGCGTTTTGTGTATTAGAAACGCCAATGTTCCAAAAATAGAGCATTTCCAAAAACGTGCTTAGTCATTGTGAATGCGGCTGTATTATTTGTCACAGGTAATTTATAAGCCAAATACAAATGATCAACTCCAATTTTAGTTTTTTGAATGTTTTGAATGTAGGTTTAAACCCTACAATCAGTCAATTTGGATCCTTCAGAGTCAAAACGTCCATATTGTCCCGCCGCACGGAACACTGCCTTTGTGCTTTTCGTGTGGGGTCACTCCAAAAAGAAAACAACCACATGTTTGGCCTATTACCGTAGCCTTCTCTGCAATTTGGCACGCAACAGCGGTCCTTACGTACAGCAGTACTGCAAGCGTAGCGCGAACGCAACTACATGACGCGGCCAGAACGGACGACTGTGGTGCCGCGCTAATCTTCTTGCACAAAACAAAGACAACTCATGTGGCGCCACTTATGGACAAGGAAAAAAGTCTTGCGGCAAAGCGATAAGACACGTTGCGTTGAGAATCTGCGAAGTCGCGTAGTCGGTGCTGGCTCTGCTTGAGATTCCCGCAAGCTTGCTGCGTCAAGAATACTTCGATGTCGCCTAGCGGGCGCTAGCTGGAAATAGGAACCGTGAATTTTCAGATGTTTTACTAGGGCAAAGTAGAGGGACGTCAGAAGGCTTGCCAGGAGGAGTGACAAGGTCTTCTCCTAATCTAGGTGGATCTGCCTCTACACGTTTGGGTGTAATCTAGGAGAGGAGAGAGGTGAGGTGAAGAGGTGCAGAAACTACGCTGCACGGAGGGGTGTAGTGTGAGTGTATCCATCTAAATATACATGAGGGAAATATTCGGATTCCAGAAGCCCTAAAATGAAAGGGTACCACAGAGGGAGGGAACTTCATGGCTGTCGAGATGACTAAAAGAAGATTCGAATGCTGGTGGATGAAAAGCAGATAGGGGATTATGGCGTAGGACAGCTAGCACCTCTAGCAGAGAAAAGAATTTTGAGCCTGCCCTAAGAGCAGCGCTAGAATTAGATGAACAGCATAAAACATAGATATACTTCTTTCGTTGTTAAAATGACACGTCATTACATTGTTACTTAGGGGATACCATTATCAAAGGAATAAAAGCAGGCAAGTCGGTTGCTTACAACAGACGTCCTGATTCAAGGGAAGGACAACTAATCATCATCCTAATCATCATCATCATCGTCGTCATCGTCGTCGTCGTCATCATCGAGAGGAGATGATGATTCGTCATTCAACACCAAATATTCCGCCTTTATTCCTCCCCTCTCCCTCCCACTTCCCATTCGCGTAATTTATGGTTGCATTGAGGTGAAGCTTTCGCTGCGGAGTCAGTGAGTAAAAAAACATTTTATTGAGCCTGTGAAGCGGGAGTGGTTTCTTATTATTCCAGGAAGCCATGTGATGAGCGGGCAGCCTTCGCTCTGGAGGCCAAAAGTGTCTGGACGTCCAGATCGCTGCTGGTCACCAGGCTCTCCCACTGCTCAGGGGTGGGAAGGGGGATACTCACATTGGGACTCACATTGGGACACTCACATTGATTCTCTTAGGAAAAAGTTATCTGCAGTGACAGGGGTACTGTCGCGCTGCTGTAGTATTCTTCCGCAGCAAGCAAAGCTTCAAATTCACTATACTTTATTTTACTCACTCATAAATTACTACAACCTGGTTTGGGGCTACCACAACTAAAAGAAATATGACTAGGATTGTCACTATACAAAAAAGAATTATACGACAAAAAACAAGTTTGAACGGACCGACACGACAAAAGAGGCAATAATGTACTTCGCGCCGATAAAATGTATGAGTTTCGGTTATTACAGATCGTTAACTGCTCCTCACCTCAAATCGTTAATTACCTGTCCTCTCTTGCATCATTACAACATTACTCATCGACTGCTAAAACACGCTGCACCGATATATGGGCTATACCACATTTTCGTACAAATTACAAGTTTCAGTCATTATCTCATAATGTTCCCATGACACTAAATAGACACCAACATACTTCTGGGTACAGTAGAAAACAACTTCGAACATACACCCTGCAATCGTAACTGAACCTAGCTTGTTTTTACTTCTGTATTCCTGGCCTATTGTAACTGAACCTAACTGGTTTTTAGTTCTGTATTTCTGTCCTATTGTATGTTTACTGTGTGTTTGGAATCGATTATGCACTGTGTTCTGAATCATGTTTTTTCCTACATATTTCTAGCGCATTATTTTTAATTTTTATTTACAGTGTGCTTGAATCTCCTATTGATAATGTAAACTATTCATTCTGTTCGTGGCCTGTTTCTCTAATCTGTGTTTCCTTCATCTAATTTTGATTATCTTTGATGAAATTTGTAGAACTCATTTGTTAAATTGAAATCGTGTTTTATTTTGTTTTTTGTTACTTATGATTACATCTGTGTTACGTGGTCCGTCCTCCATGCCTTGTAACGGCTTCCTGCGCCTTTGTCAAGCTGCTCGAGCAGCTTTTAGCCAGGAAGTCGTCCAGATGCTTCTGGGAAATAAACTGAACTGAACTGAACTGAACTGAACAGGTTGAGGTTGTGCTTGCACTCTAATATGATGTGAGGAAGAGTACCGGGGTCGTAAGCAGAACTTGCATTCGGCCGGAAATTGAGTGGGAAACATGCTATGCAGGTGGACTGGCTGAGGGAAGGTATTGCTCTGCAGTGGGAGAAGTAGGAATCCTTCTTCTTTTGAGAGTTTAGGATGTGGAGGAGGGAAGGGCTGTAGTTCGAACCGGTAATATGGTGTAATATCTTTCAAAGTCTGTGGAGGCAAGGACGGTGCGGTATCCTTAGTAGCCTGGAGGGGCAGGGCGCAGGCTTGAAGTTGCTGGTGAGCAAAGTTTTTGCCCGTCAGTGAGGAATGGCAAGGAGTCCAAATGAGGGTGAGTTTCCGGCAGGGTTGATGCTGAGACGGTAGTTATGAGCCTCAATGCTTTGAAAGTGGGAAGTAGGAAAACAGACGAAAGAAATATTGCAAGAGCCGCTAACGGGGTGCATTTTCGAAACATATTTCGTAGAAATGACTTAGCGAAGCGCGTATGGGCGCATAGCCCTTAACATAAGCGCGCAGCGAGAAGAATGGGATAATCGCACACGTCGTAAAAACGAAACGGCAACCGGCGGCCTAAAGCGGAACAAATGGCGTGCAGGGGAAATGGAAAGGCCGAACAAAAGTAGATTGAATTGCTGGCTCGCCCAGCATTCCTCTCAGTATTTTTTTTCTTTGGCTGGTCCTCTGGTGTTTACGATTGTCCACGCGGAGTGTAAAACGACATTTTCTATGGCGTTGAACGTTCGGATAGCGGGCAGTATAGCGTTGACGCAAATTTACTCCGACGCGAAATATAAGATTGTAATGATGCCGAAACCAATTTGAGTCAGCGCCATTTTATACTGGCTTGCTTTATTGTTGTGATTGGTATAATGGTCCTGTCATTTTCCCGTGCCCTCGTTGGAAGCGACTATTTTTTGGCGTGGACGTGTAGGCATAGATGTTGAAATGTTTTTGATGCGTGAAGGAAAGCAATTTCCCCAAAACTAGTGATGACATTGCCATTTACGTTTAAAGAACGGAAACTAAACTGTATGCCGGGAAGCCAAATTTTGACAAATCGAATTTTCAACTATGACGACGCCTTTCCTTTGTGAACTTCTGAAAGGTGTTTAAAATTATTATATGCAAGTTTGAGTAGGCACGCAAGTAGCGGTGTGCGCGAGCGGACTGGTGTAAGGGGAATTTATTTTGCGTTTTTGCACTGAAGTTGTGTTCTCGAAGATCACAGTCGATTAAGTTAAGAGCAATGTTTGAATCTTCCCTCAGTGTATCTGTCTTTTGCATTAGAATAAAGGCGTACCGGTTCCAGTGTTACATTAGAAGTTGTCATTGTAATCGAATACGTCAGGACAGGACATAATTAAACACTCCACTAATTTTAACGATAGATATATGGTCGTTCCGTGCAGTTGCGGGAGAGGTTGACGACGATGACGTTTTATGTTCTTCGCCCTATGGTGATGTTTAACGCTGGGCCTAACTAATGTTAAACCAAGGTACTGGCTCAACAAGTGTCATCAATCAAGGCTGTCATTTTCAGGAACTGCAAAAGTCCACTGGGAGTAATAACGATAATTATGAGAGGAAACGTGATTTCAGCACATGGTGAGCCGAGCATCGCATTCACTGCCTGCCTCACACAGAGGCGCAGCACTTATAAGATATCCAATGCGCTACGGCTCGTCTACGAAGCCGGCATATTCGTCCGGCATTTAACACTAATACTACGGCATTCCCAACATCGCAAAAAGAGCTCGATTGTTTTTCTAATTTTCGGAATTCATTCGTTTGTTCGAATTCCTAAAGATCTCTACCGACCACCGATTTTCCTAGCGTCCCCATTTTCCCGAATGTCCTTCTCGGTTTCTTCTTCCTCACGCGCGTACCTGCGTAAATCTAATCCGCCAGCGTACATGCCTACTTGTGGCTGCTAAACTCAAACCTCGAAATCAACAAAGCAGGCTCAAATCTCGTGCCCTGGACATACACAGAGAGAAATAACAAGCGAGCAGAAAAGAAAACTATTTCAGTAAGCGTCCATGCTCTTTGGGGGATCACCACACAGACCAAGGTTTCTAAATCAGTTCTAGCAAACTTGGCGAGAGTGGGTGGGCAGGAGTCAATTGTAAATGGTTACAGTACACAGCTAAGCGTACCGGATGGCACCATTCAGACCCAAGAAGAATCTGCATAGTTAGCGGTATTTAACAAATTTTATTAATCGCAATGGGTCGCAGGGTGCGTGATTTTGTTGATGTTGTGGGTAATTATTACCCTCCCATCATCCTCAAGCGGTCCATAGTTCGATTCTGATGCACTACTCAGATATGTTCTCTAATGCTATGCAAAAAGGAACACAAAAATCTACAGAGAAGATACAAAGGGGAACTTAGCGGTAGAAAAGATGCGTGGCTTCGCTATTTTAGTGGAATCAAATGAGCCGACAAAATAACATGAACAAAATAAAATGGTCAGAAGGAAAGATTTAGGCATAGAGTTTCATACTAATATTACTAGAGGGAAATCGGCGGCATTCGCGGCCACCGTGGGCGGCGCCATTGCCGCTAGCGACGTTCCTCGCCTCCTGACTTGGTTAGCCATGGCGTCTTTTTCGTCTTGTAGCCAAAAGGGTAACATTGATTTTTTGTTCATGTTCCATGAAGCTTCTAAATAATCCACTGACAAATAAATCTGTCTGGAGCTTAAAAACAGAACAAATTTGATTAATTCGACAGTAATATTGTTGCATTTATGAGCCAAAGCCAACTTTTTCAGCCTGTTCGTGAGCCACGCCAGGACAAGTGGAACGTGCTTGCCCGGTACATGACGGCACGCTGTAGAGTGTTTTTGTGAACGTGCGTGAGAGTGAAGTGCTGATTGTGGTCGAGATAGGCTTTTGAGCTTGTCCGTTTGACATTTCCGACGAGTGGTTTGTTAGATTAGGCCTGGACTGAAGACACTGCCGGCTCGCGTTGAGCGTCCCAGACGGCACTGAGAGGCCAAACATAAAAGCGAGATCGATATTGGGAGTTCTCCATAATGCGTTTTATGCAGCATGGAGTTGGCAGCTAACGCTGAAATACCGGGCCCAAAACTATCTTGCGTGGAGGCGTGGAAAGATGAATGTCGGTTTGAAACACTGTTTTATGCTTGGGAAAAAAGGGCATTGCCAATCAGGATTGTAAACGAGAAGCACACTGAATGAAAACACCAAAGAAAAGTCAGCAGTCACGTACGCCAAGAATGCCTTACGTGAGGTAATTCGTAACATTTTTATCTGGGAACGAATTTTGAAGTGTTTGCTGGAAAGGAAGTGGAGAAAAATCAGCAGCCACTCTTTCTATGAATGACGATTGTTGAAACGAGAAGCTTCCCTACACGCGAAATTCAAGTGGCAAAATGTCAATGTCAAAGCACCTGCAATCAAAGTCAGCAGGTCAACGATCAAGGAGCACAACGCCTAAGAGCCAAAGTTCAAGCGTCAAAGATCAAAGTGCAAGCTGCAGGTGATTCAAAGGCCAAATTCAGACGATAAAAAACCAATAAAGCTGAACACCCCCCCCCCCCCCCCCCAAGCCGTCAGAGATTGTGTCGTAATGGCGCAATCGGATGGATGTCGACTTCATAACGTGATGGACCCAATTTCGATTCCGACCCCGTGAAGCGTTTTGTTCTTGTTTCATCATTATCGGCAACCCCATATGCCCTCCCATTGCGTAAAGTTGTCTTTCCTGCAGTGCGTTTTTGTTACGATACCATTATCAGTGAGGCCACCCAAGTTACGTTGTAAACTGGCTCGCCGGTATACCCCGGAACCCCAGAACTTTCCATTGCATATGGTAATAAATATGAATACGAACAGTATATACACACAACGACGTTCCATGTCTTCGGGCGCATATTTAGAAGGCCATGGGTCTTAGTGTCCTTTCCTGAATGTGTAATCGTATAAGCTTTATGGCCTGAAATAAAAAAGAAGAAAGCAGTGTAACAAGGTTCCCAACCCCATGTTCCAGGAAAGAACTGAAGGGTTTTAAATGCGTGGATCTGTTCTCTTCGAAAAGCGGGGAAATTTGTTGTTATGTTATCTTTGCTTTCGAAGACACACAGGGTAATAACCAAACGTACTTCGGATCACGGTCTCTAAAGCACAAATCCGCAGAGAAAACCTGCGTGCAAATGTAACACCAATAGGAAGCTAAACTGGAAGTCTCCTTCGAAAAAAAAATGTCTGGAGAAAATGCTGTCCAGTCTACTTAATCCCCCAGTGTTACACAAATGCGCCGCCATGCTGCACAAGGGCGAACACCTAAGATATAACTCAAATGAGAGTGAAGGAATGCAACAAGAGACGAATGATAGAGTCGTGAGGACGAAGCTAAGGTGAACCTAACCAGGCCCTTATATTGGGAAGCTCGCGTGATCTATCACAAAGGGGGTGAAAGTAAAACCGAACATAACCGGCGCCGGAGGCAACAGCCGGTGAAAAGGTCAACTAAAAAATATCTAGGGCACTTCAATGATAAGAGTTGAGAATGGCGTGGTTTAGAAAAAACTGTAAACACACGTTTATACAAAATGGTTCAGAAAAAAAGTCTATAAATGCGTCTTTATAAAAATGTCCCATTAGGAGAGGCCGCGGGAACGTGACCTGCGGACATAAACAGCCGTGGCATTGTTGCCGGTAAACAGAGCAGTGCTAACGAGATTCGACCGAGAGGCTCTACCAAATAGAAAACAGAAATGCTGTTGACTCTCGTCAACGTCAGCATGAAGCGACGTTGGCAGGGTGTACTTTCGGCTAGTAGGGAAAGGTGAAGACCTGAACGGGGCGCAACTTTAGACACTATGCGTGCTGAGGCACGAATAGTGTTCCAAGACGCGTTGGCTCCAGTGTTTTCTGTACTGCATGTTGTTTCAAGCGGCTCCTTTCCCGGTAACAAGACCTGGTTGGGCTCCGCATTTCAAAAGCCACCTATTAGACAATAAATAATTAACCCGCAAGGTAAAACTTGCTTGGTTGCAACCCTCTCCCCATATTGAATGCCAAAATTAAAAAAAACTTAACATGAACGCCGTTTGTGTAACAACGGATAAGAATAGCATAGAAATGCTTCTCTTTTATTATCTTCATCACAACACATGCTGTTTGATGGTTTGTATGTTTGTAGCTAATTCCCAACTACTGTGCACATATAGAATAACCGAGTTTTTCGCTAGGGATAAAATCAGGTATTAGGTAACACAAATTGCACTGAGGGACGCCTTTGAAACGAAGATATAGTTCTGTCACTAGCACAAACAAACAGCTCGAGAAGGTAAAGCGAATCGGTATTCTTTTGAACCAAGGCGAATCACAAAAAGTTTTTATTCTGCGCCGAAGTGGCGCACCTATTACCCTCTGTACCTTTTTGTTCCTCGCAAGGAACAACAACAAGAGATGAGAATGTAACCTATGACCTCGCGCTCGCAAGCGCAGACCTATACCGTAAGGTTACCATGGCGAGTAAGTAGGTTCAAGCCATTGTAGCAACTCGATATATAGTTTCTAAATCATGTCAACTTTTACGCCTTCTCCAAATGCCAAATTTTATAGAGTTCACGCCCCTGCGGAAATCAACTGACATACTCGTCCACTACCGACACGGGCGCCTACAATAACCCAGCCCCCCACCCCACACCCATCCGGAACCGAAGCTGCAATATTCCACGACTTCAACAAAATATTAACACCACAAAATCCTACTCTATGCAATGTTCCCCTCCCTCTACTCCGCCTCTTGCAAATACTCCCTACGATGGCACCCTACACCATCTGGTATGGATGTCAACAAACCCTTCCCTGACTTCTTATGCCAAGCTACGTACGAGCAGTGGGTGGCACGGCTGACCATCTCCGACCGCTGCTTCCAGCGTAGCCTGGTAGAAAGTTCCCGGGTGGCCAGCGTAGGCCATGGTATCCCGGACTTGAGGAAACCCCCCACAAAGCGGGGGCCTAGACATCAGATCACCCTCTGGTCGCCTAAATAAAGTTTATCGCACCTCCTATTCGTTTTCCTTCTCCTCCTTGGCTTCTTTATTTACAGCTAACGAGATGCCAGTTGCGTCAGTTGACTGAACATGACATTGACAACGTAAAATATATAACGAAAAGCCACAAAAATGATCTCAGAGAAGTAAATGATACAATAACCCCACAGAAATATTGCGTAGATGTTCGGTGCAGTTATGATATGTATAAAAGAAAAACATTTTTGCAAGAGAAGTTTGTCAGAGAAAGATAATGGCTTAGCGTTTTTCGCATACCACTTCTCGCAACGCGAAATGCATCGTCGGAACTACAAATGGGCAACCAATAAGCAGTAATATGCCAGCTTGGGACATGAGTTGGCGCGCCAAACTGCCGCAAGAGCACTGTGACCCCTCAAGGGTCAAGACAAAATCGAAACGTCACTTTCGCCATGGAAAAGACCAAAGTGTCAAATATTACCGGAGCGCTGTTTCACAACCACAATTTTAGAATTCTGTAATTGAAGGCAAAGATAAAGCCCGCGCTTTGGTTGTCCGCTGAACGAACGAGTGTGCCCCGCGGTGCAACGCCTGTAGGCGAGAGTGATTTACGGTTACGGGCAGTCTTGTCCTTATGTCTAGCTGGGAAACATTAGGAAAGACGTTTTAGAGCTTGAAAACATGTCTCGCCTACAGCACGGCGTATGTTTTCCTCATCATAAAAAGGCCTTCTGGGTAAGAAGATGTCGGCTACAACTTCACACTTCCAAGTAACTCTCTTCCCCCTGGTTTTTTGCCTGCACTTTGTTGAGCACTGTTGCCGCAATGTATTCGCGTTTATTTTATCTTAGCCTCTCATTGTAATGATGACTCCAAAGCCAATTTTTTATGGAAACAAATTGTCACATTGGGGAGGCTTTGTTACCACACAGGAGGTGCCTGATTCTCACTAGGGGTGCAGGGCTGGCGAGTGAAATATCGCTCTTGGAAGCATTCAAAACTATTTTTAGGGGCGAAGCTCCTCTTGCTCTCCAACGGCACTATAATGATGATTGTGGCAGGGTCCCCCTAGGGATTGGCCAACCAAAGATTGGCCGAAGAGGTCAAAACGTTCAACGCGTTCGTCGCTCCCCAACAAAGAGGCAACTTACCCACGGAGATTCTCATCGTCTCAAACAAGCCCTACATAATCACCACAAACATCGACGTCGTCGACGGGCTTGTCTACGGAGCGGTGGAGAGCTTGACGTGTGGAGTCTTTATATGATGTGTGGGCGAATGTTTCACGGTTTTACCGATAACCATTTTAGCTTCGCCCTTCTCATCATCATTCACTTCGTGGAGATGGCGGAATTTTTTTCTGGTAACCTTTTGTAATGTTCGTGCCGATGACGGAATCACGTGAGTGACAAAAGGGAACGTCACACCCTTTGTCCGTCTCCAACAAATACAGCCTGTTTATAAGGCAACCGAAGCGATTAAGGCAACAGGCCTGTTCATGCTATACGCTCTTTTCAAGAATCAAAGTTAACAGTGGTCTTTGAGGAAAGAACAAAACGCAGTATTGTTTTAGTAATTAAAGATAATTGGAAGCCACTGCGCAAAGGAGGTATACGGAGCTCCGTCTAACCGTTCTCTGAAAAGCAGCTAAGTAGCTTCATCTAACCGTCAAAACAATAAGGGCTAACATTCAATCTCAGTCACACATTTATTAAGAAGCACCAGCTTCAGTTAATAAACATCATACAATAAGCTACCTCATTACCACAAGCGTGAGGCCTTGTTACGAAGTAGTGTGTGAGTAAACGTGAGGTCCCACATTAACTGTTTATTCACAGTGTATCTATATTCTACAGTGAGCAGCGCAAGCTGGAGATAATTTTCGCAATGAACTGCGCAGCTCATGGGCTGTCAACTTTATGAATAACTACGTACGCCGATATTTTCCCCACGTTCCGCTGGGTGGCGGCGCCACGCGAGAGCACTCAAGAAATCGTTTTGCTTAGGCCTAATATCTGCGCTGACTTGGACTTCTGTTGCGTGCACCACCCTCCATGTCGCCATTTTCCCAAATGAATGTTCTGATCAGGGTTGCCAGATCCTCAGAAGAAAACGTCACAGGGAAATCACCGAAAGTAGCAAAAAAGCCGCCTCCTTAGCGTAAATTTTGAAAACGAGCCAGAAAAGGCGCCATTTTCAGCAAGGTGATGCTAGTAAGTACTTTTTATTACCTTTGCGGAACAAATGCCTATATTCCGAGAAGTAGAAAGTGGTATCACAAATTTTGTTCGTAGTACGCTACGTCACCTTGGCTACGATGCCAGCGAGGTCTCATATAGTAATACAGTGTATACCCCTGGCTCTCCGCGCCAACTTATCACCGTTGCTCCCATCCCTAGAAATATGCATCAGGTCGCGGGTTCGATTCCCGATCGCGGCGGCCGCTTTTCTGATGGAGGTGAAAAGCAAAAACGTTCGTGTGTACAAGATTTCGGCGCACATTAATGATCCCCAGGAGGTCAAAATTTATCCGGAGCCCGCCACTACGGCGCGCCTCATTGCCTGCGTTGTGTCGGCGCGTTAAACCGTACCATCAATCAATCGATAGAAATATGCCTCCCGTATTCAATCATACCCAAGAACATCCAGTGTCCTCACCCTCCCAGAATCCTACGGAGACAACCAAACCAGCGGTCCGCTACGCAGATGCTGCCCGGTACCCTCAAAAGTCTGCGCATGCCATCAGCGTAGTCAAGAAACATTGCAAAAAATTCACATCGGCCGCAATTCCAATGCAGCACACATGCAGGGGAAATGGGCGTCCCCTCGCTACCACTACGGGCTCAGACTACCTCACAGTCATCTCAAACTCCGAAACTGCCTGTCGAAATTAGCGACTAGGTCGTGTTTCTAGTCAAGCCGTTCGCATCCTGAACACTCTACAAAGCCCCCCCCACCCCCCACAACGAGTTTCACATAGTCTAGACCCCAGGCCACGCATCCCTCGAGGAAAATGAGGCGGCCCACACCGCTGCCGCGAGCATACCTTCCGGGCCTTGCCCTCGTTGGCAGACTGATCTATGACGTGCAGAGACGAACATTCCAAGAAGATACAGGGATGTCCTCGCCCATTACCTGACTGAGCGCCGCAGTTACCCACCACCACCCCACTAAGATAACTAGAGAGGCCGCCATTACCCTCAGACAGCTGAAAAATAACACCTACCCTTACGGAACACTACTCCATGCCATCTACCCAACAACATGCACATTGACTTGCCAACACTGCCCCACACCCAACACTCGTAATCATAAGGTCTAGGACTGCCGACCATCATCCTCATTAACCCTCCTGCCAAACCCCACCTTGCAGCAGTGGGAGCACCAGCTGACCAGCTCACGCCCTGAATACCAGCAACGACTGGTGGACAGGGGCCGCCGGGCAGCCAAGGGCCAAGGCTTGCTGGACTAAGAAGGCCCCCACAACGGAACGCATACAGTTCAATAAATGTTTATTTCTCCCCCTCGTTTGCTGCCGTTCGGGAAACCTATCGCGCTTTACTAGTGTCTACAGAAAAGTTGAAATATGTATGTGTAAATGAAGCATTCAACGAATAACAATGACTTTGAATGAACATTTGCTGTGCAACGTATTTTATCACTTTCACTGCCTCTTTGCAATCCCGTGCCTATTATACAACGTCATACACAATTCCTACCATTCTGCATTACATCTCAAGGTCCAGATACCTACTGAAGCTTTACACTTTAAACCCATCGCGTTGCTTGAAAGCTTTGACGCTATTCATACATCAGGTGCAGGATATTAAAAAGAGCAAGGCAACATTAAATTTCTTGTGTTAATTGCCGCTGTACCAAGATTTGTTTGAGTGACTGAATTGTGGAGACCTATTCTAGACTTTGCCAGATAAGACTAATCGGGCTGGACGGTTGTTCAGTTTTGTTTGTTCAGTTTGTATCCATGGCTAAAATGCAATGAAAGGTCGTATAATGCCTCCTTTGTGGAAAGTGGAGCATAGGAAGGGCTCGGAAGTGTATAAAATCACCAATGGTAAAAAGAACAGAAAGTAGCCAAGTCACTACACTAAAAGTTTCCTCCCCACGAGTCTCAAAAAGTCACCAGTTTGGCGACAAATCATCAGACCTGCAACCTTTGTTTTCATTCATCTGCAGTGACATCAGAAGAAATAAAAGCCTGTCATAAATGTCTTTTTGAAGTCGTTTTTGGAATGGTTACGCCCCAGGGCTAAGTCTAGCAATTAATGTTGACTCTCCGCAATTTATAACGTGCTTTCCCAATGACACAAGAAAAAGGGAAGAGAGACGGCATATAGAAATGCCCCTTTCATAGTTCATTTGTAAGCCAGCACGGAATCAACCACCATCAAACAAAAGGAAAGAGAGCGACGGAAAGTCTGGTCTTTAGGCGGAAGTGTAAAAAAAAGCGTTGTTAGGCCTTTAGTCCCCCTCGATGATCGCGATGCTCTTAGGGCACAGTTGGAGAAATCATATATCCGTCGATCCTACTCCAACGGAAAGGGGAGGGGGATACAGACACATTTGTGCGTTGAAGCTGACAAGCAAGTGCCTTTATCAAACAGAACTCAAAGTGAAGAGCTGTTCCACAATCGCTGTTGTACATTATTTCCTTCGCGGAAACCCGGCAGATGAAAAGATCCCGATAAAGCCGAGTCCATAACTCGTGAATGAACTACCTTTATGCCTACACTTTCATCACAACACTCTTGCCCTCAAGGTTGTTTCCTTTTTTTGCCAATACAGCGTCCCATTCTCCGAAGCTCTCTCACGTCATGCGTGAAAGTAAGACTGACCATTTCTCTCGGCTCTGTGCCCACAAAGGCTGGAATTTCTCCACGGGAGACAGCTAGAACCATGCGCACCAATCCCTACAGGATCGAGCCGATCCTAGCCGAACTGATCTCTCAAGCAGCAGGCAATCTCGAGATCTCAAACACTCGGTTATGCTTTTCCACTTTTACATCTACGCGAGTAGGTATATCCATACAGCCAACTTTGCTACCCTCTACGGATTTCGCCAGAGTCTGCAGCCAAGACTTACCGGATATATATAACGGTATATGCCGGTATATATACTGGTATATATACCGGGTAAGAAACCTGATATATATATACCGGGTTTCTGCCTTTCTCGTATTTTTAGTGCCCTTTTAGTCCTCCTGAAGGACGTATCTTTGTATACGGTTTCATTTTCTCGTCATAAAGTGTTTGTGGTGTATCGCCTTTTCTCTCTGGAGCATGTGTGACGCGAGGCACAAACAATCTGTCATTTTTATCTCCGTGGGACAACCTGCAGGGATGGTAGCACTTTGACGCACTTGTGACCGGTTCTTTTTTGTCTTTACTTTCTTTCTGTCGGCCGTTTCACGGTGCTTTAGTGTACACGTAACCTCGCAACATATCTGTACTGCTTTTCATTTCTTCGCAAAGCTTCTTGTCTTACCATAAAATCCCCCTTCATCCCAAGTAGTCCTCAATTCACTGCAGTGGCGGAAATTGTTACGTGTACTATTTCTTCCCCCTGTTTGTCTCTGTTTTGTGTTGTACCATCATATTGTTCTCGTTTTTAGGCAAGTATATGACCAAGAGGAAACGTATTTGGTTCTGTGAAGCTCTTTCGGTGAGCAAAATCGAGTGACAAACGAAAACAAGAGGACCAAAACGCCGAAGCGATTGTCGGAGTTTCGAATTTTACTTCCGGAACGAAGATTTGACGTTCCCACATAGACGCTCCCGTTGATAGAACCGCGCGAGCGCGCGCTCTACACGTTCAGCGCAGATAAACACCAAACATTACTCACAGCAATCCTTCTTTTTGCAGTCTAGAAAGAAACTGTTCTCATTTGTCGGATTTCATAGTTTTGTGTCTTAAAACCGGTAGCCGTATAGAGAAAAATTATTCCAGTAAGTTAAGCTCCCGTAACAGGATATTAATTTTTGGCTAAGAAAAGAATGATTGCTTTCCTCTGGATTACTTATAAATAAATGGGCAATAAAATTCTACCGCCTTGCAACACGTAGTTCAGAAGAGCACGTGGGTTCGTCGGAAATATCGCCTGAAGACCATAATTTCTTTATATAGCGCCCTTGATGTGAGTGTGTTAATGCGTGTTAATCGCGGCATTTTATATCAATAACAAATAATATGAATGATATACTAAGATACCCCAAGATTTTTACGCAAAAGTCTACGCTCCAGAACAAGACTTCGAGACAAGCTTTGCAATCACAGTTGTCGGGAAGGTGCCACCTGGTACAAGAGATAAGGGAGCAACGGCGTTGAAAGAAATAAAGAAACGCCAAGCAACCGGAGAGGATGGCATTACAGCTAATATATCCTTCGTTGGTGAGGACATTGTGCCAACAAATCTTCTAGACCTATTCTCGCAGTTCCCAATAACTTTAGCGATACAAAAGGCGCGGAGAACCGCGAATTTATTTCTTCTACATAAGAAAAGTGATGCAAAAGAGCTTAAAAATTACAGACCCATTGGCCTGCTCGCCGTTAGCTACACGTTTACGAAGGTAATTCTCAACCGCATAAGTGCGACTTTAGACCTTCAACAGCCACAAGAGCAGGCCGGTTTCCGGAAAGGTTTCTCAACTTTAAACCATATTCACGCTATCAACCAGGTAATCGAAAAATATTCACAGTGTAATTCACAGTTTTGCATGAAATTTAAAGATTATGGAAGAGCTTTTGACTCACTGCCCACTTCAGCAGTAATGAGGACATTACGTCATGACGGAGTCGACGAGCCACAGATTGCACTCATTACAGATATATAGGACGGATTCACGGAAACAAAGCACTCCACAAGTACGCTCCACAAAGCAATCGTACGTTTCCTATACAAGCGGTCGTCCGGCGAGCGGACACATCACCTCCGCAATTATTTACAGCCTGTCTGGAGTGTGCGGTCAGAAAACTTAAGTGGCAGAAAAATGAAATGAGGATAAATGGAACTTATGTAGGCTACCTGAGGTTTGCAGATGACACTGTCCAGTCAAACCAGTCGAAAATGGCACAGCATGCTTCGCCAATTGTGCTGGAAAATTTTGGTTGCAGGATTAAAAATACACCCAAAAAATCAAAGGTTATGTTAAAAATAAGCGTGCTAAGGAGTGTGACTTGAATGTTGACTTGAATGTATGTAACGAAATATTGAAAACAGTCAGCGATTACGTCTATGTTGAGCAAATCTCAAGTGCTAATCCCAATCATGAAAGGGAAATTACCCCCCCCCCCCCCATAGGCATGAAATGGGCTCTTCTTGCTATGAATTCTGATATCCTGAATAATAAGGTTCCTCTGTCCTTCAAAACGGTGTTATAATAACGTACGGGGCAGAAACTATGGGTTTCACTAAACGCCTTGAAAGAAAACTGACATCGGCCCAACGTGCTACGGAACGAAGACTTCTAGGAGCCACGCTTGGGGATAAAGAAACAGCTTCGCGGGTTAGGAAACAGACTCGTGTTGGAGACAATATAGCTCAAGATAGGCGAAGAAAATGGGCCTGACGGCATGCACGTCATCCGCATAAGGGACA
This sequence comes from Haemaphysalis longicornis, assembly GCA_013339765.2. Classification (NCBI taxonomy): domain Eukaryota; kingdom Metazoa; phylum Arthropoda; class Arachnida; order Ixodida; family Ixodidae; genus Haemaphysalis; species Haemaphysalis longicornis. The sequence continues at coordinate 17,180,386 of CM023458.1, forward strand.
ACCGGTGAACCATTCTTTTAACTGACTGGCTGCCAATAGACTATAAACGCAATAGGAATCGGTCAAGGCATCTATGGAGGGATTAACTGCGAATTTGGAGGGAAAGGCTGGCCTCCGCCAGCACTCCATAGACGTCTCTCGAAATCGTCGGAAGAGGCCATTGTCCTGCAGTAGACACAACCAAGCTGAGAAGAAGGCTGACCATGAATGCGCGAAGTGGAGAGAGTCGTTTTGTGGTTTACAGAACCGCGCTGAAAAACCGCGCTGAGAAGTGGAAACAGCATCGGTGGAGGGGCTTACTCAAAATTGGCCATGGACCGTATACCGTTCTGAGAGTTCGTAGGGTGACGAAGAGCGCTACATGAAAGAGAACAACAGCGCACGAAGAAGGCTGCGAGAAACGCCGACAGATCTTGGAATGATCTTGACGGGCCTTGTAGGCGAGCAGAGGGTTGCACTAGGCTTTCGTGTTGATATTTTTAAAACGCTCTAACATTTTCTGAGGATTTTAACCTAAAATTTCCAGCAGTGGAGTGTAGCAGTGTATAAGACAATTTCTGTGCGTGGAAAGGGTGAGCCGGTTCCAAAGGCGAGTGCATGCATGCCTGCCTTTGAGAAGCTTACACACGTGTGTTAGGAACAGTCGGCTTCCAAAGCTCGTTAAATTTGATACTCTTACTTGCGTAACGCTTAAATTAGCCTCAATCACACACGCCCCTTCCGAAAAATTGTACGCCTGCGGAGCCAATATTCCCGGGGTTTCGAAACGCTTTGACGAACCCCAGGCAAACCTAAACCTTCTTTCGTGAAAATATAGAAAACTGTTAGCTTAAGGCGATCGAGTTTCATTAATGGCTGCAATAATGTGGAAGTTCCCAGCGGGGCTGAATATCAACCTACGCAGAACTTTATAAATGTGGAAAATACAAGCCCTGAGTATCAATGACAGCGAGCATAGCAACACGCTTGCGGGAAAACAGTGCCTTGGTGTCATCACTCCGGCAAATAAGCAATAACTTCCAAGAATTTTTTTTTTTACTTGCTCCTTCTGTAAACAGTCCTCCTGCTGTCTTTTTGCGCTCTTGTTTTATTGGTTGCGTTTTTTATGGAGCTTTCAGTTTACTTAAGTTTGTTTGTGAATTTTTATTTGTTTATTATGCGCTCAGAGCAAAAGTTATTAAATATGTGTTTGGTTTGCTTCATTGCTATTCATCTTTCCCTCACCCGTTTATTTTTGACACATTTGTTGATGGTGCTTGTCCCAATTTTTCCCAAGACGGATTCGATGTCACTTCTTGTACTTTTTCTTTACGTCGCAACATAGTTACTCAGTGTATAAAAGAAAGTAGTGTAAAGCGAAAACACTATGCCTTGCCGATTTCTGTGCTCGTTTCCCATTTACGAGATTTCTCATATTTTTGTTCGTTTCCCAAACATTTTTGATAGATGAGCTGTCACAGCGTTTACAACCATTCCTGATATCCTGATGATGTGGTTATTGTATTGAAAGATATGCACTTGCCCGGATAGAAAGCGAACATTTTGCATAATGGCCCCAACTGCAAGGGCCACGGATACCAGAACGTTCCTCTATCTCTCATCATAAACGCATCTGTGTTCTTCATATTAGGACCACGCTGCTTTTTGGTCATGCACTGAATAATTCGTCGAAAAGCAATAAATGTACAGTGCATTATCTAGTTTCTATGTATGCGCAACGCATCGGGCTGTTTCACTGCGTAGTGCAAAAGTTACCGGCACAAACGGCCAAGGGTCGGGGCGGAAAAAAGATGCGTTTTTTATCCTAAGGCTAGAGAACTAGAACCGCAAAATGACTCGCTTGTCACTTTGAAGAGTCGTGTATACCTTTGATCGCATTTCGCAATCTAACCATTTATTTATGATTTAATCTGGGAAGCTTGATCTTGCGAAAGAAAGCCGCACCTAGATTCTACATAGCTTGCACAGACACGTTATATGCAGCGAATTATAGGCATGGTAGCTCCTCCCTGCCTCGTTCTTGTTAAAAGAAGCAGACTGCTATAGCAGTGGCGTCAATGTCGACACACATTGCTTCTCCAGGGACAGCCGCTAAAACAAATTACGCGATGCAACGATAAGACGCCTTTGAGGAATGATTTAACACGAAGCGCGACAACAATCTGGAGCTAGCAAAAGATAAAAACAAAGGAATCATCGGCGCTAACAAGGCATCCAACTAAGATATCCCAGAGGGCCTCAGGGATTCTCTTTTGCGTATTAGGTACAGTCAGCCAACACCTGGGACCTTTTGGCGAGCTCGATAAATGGCTGAAGTTCTCCCAGTGGGGTGACCAACGCGAAAAGGCCGGAGCAGCGGTGTATTGAAGGGAGGAAACCATCTCTAAGGCTCGTCCCTTCAGGTGTGGGACGCACTGCTTATCTATAATTATGCGCAAAAAGAGAGGGCGTTGTGTGGCAGCAAAGTCGGTAAATAATCGTTAGGCTGTCAGCTTATTCCTTTCTGTATGGGATTCCAGAAGCTGTGGTGACGATTGTTTAATAAGGAGCGTCGCTTTGTTTAGGCCCATGGAAAATATAAGAGTTCAAAATGCCTAAGGTGGGGACAGTATGCTCAGATACTGCGTAGAGAGGCCCGGGATATACGTGAGATTCGCTACTATGCGTTGCAAGTAGCTTTAACAGGATCGAAAAACAAAATTTAGGTATAGTAACTGCCTTATGAATTTTCATGGAGCCTGTGCTCACACGTTTAAAGTATTACTGGATTCGTAAAATAAACGCTCAGTCGGAGGGAACTTACCAAATCCCCGTTGGGCAGAGCTAGGTGACGTCGCTGCTGCATTTTTTGTTCTATCTGTTTTTTTTGTACAATTTTTGCGTACGCCGTTTTAGCGCGAATTGTTCTATACTGCACTGATAGCGTTAACGTCTGAGTGAAACACACTGCAGGAAACCCTAATTTAAAACACATTGCAGGAAAGTCAACATTACACAGTAGGTTTCACAAAGAGTACATCAATCATACACCGCATAACATAACATAACAATGGGATGTCTTTGAACACCTGACGTACCTCTCAAAATATAATTTGGTAGAACACACGCTTGGCAAAGATGATGATGATAAAATATTTTCCAAGCAAGGTTGGACGTTGGTTTTGAACTTCGGATGAGTACAAATGGACTTCGGCTTTAGATTTTGGCAGTTTGAAACTTGGACCTAGGGAGAGTAAGGGTGGTGGTCGTTTTGTTTGATCAGGCGCTTTTACCCTGGAAAGATGTGCCGTCCATTGCTCCACCGCAGCGCAACTAATGATTCAATATTATGTTCATTTCACCACGAATCCACAAGTTCCTTCTCCTGAGTTCCGTCCTAAGTTCCGTCTTAGCTCCTGAAGAAAGCTAAGCAGAAGGCGCGACACATCCTTTGACAACATCCAATATCCCCTTGGGAAGATGTCCAGAGTAGTGTGTGGGGCTGCCATCTTTCGCAGCGTTGGGAGCACTGCCGTCCGTTCTACAGCATGGTCTGGGCAAAAGTGGATTTTGGACTTTGGCTTTGACTCAGCTTGCATTGAGGAAAACTTTGTGTTTTAAGCATCTTTTTCTTATGAAAGGGGGTTTGATTTCTTTGGACGTGGCGTAATGTGCCTCGGTCGTGCACCGGATGTCACGTGCATGACCACTACCCCTTCGTCGTAGACTCATTTTAGATTGGCCAGAAAGCACGATGCAGCACGATGCAGCTTGGATTCCAATTTGAGTATAATGCTAACTCAGGCTCATCAGGCAGTAATCTTGGAAATAAAATGGATGGCGTAAGCATAGGCCGACAAATTAACAGACACTAGCGATTGCGTGCTCTGAATTTCGGGAGTCCGTGTTTGAACTGTGTATTTTCCTCTCGAGACGAAGTGTAGCGATCTAATATATTATTTGGTTATGTAGCACCCACAAAAGTTGCTTGCACCAAATAAAAAATGTGTCATATATATTATTGGACTTTTTTGAGCAAAGGCTGGCAAATAAATTTTCAAAAGCGCTCCCCCCGAGTTGGTCATATGGAAACGGAATACGTTCTCAAGAAAATGGAAGCGCTGAACATCACTGCACAGGAGAGAAAAGCAGGGCCAGCAGTACTTGAACTTGTACTTCGTTTTGTAACTTTATTATCGAATACTCATATTTATTTCAATGTTAGTAACTATCCTACCAGAATACCCACCGCGGTGGCTTAGTGGTTAAGGCATTGCGCTGCTGAGCACGAGGTCGCGGGCTTGATTCCCGGCCGCGGCGGCCGCTTTTCTCATTGAGGCGAAAAGCAAAAACACCCGTGTGTACGAGATTTCGGCGCGCGCTAAAGATCCCCAGGTGGTCAAAAATAATCCGGATCCCTCCACTACGGCGCACCTGATCGCTTGCGTCGCGTCGGCGCGTTAAACCGTACAATAACTGAAATCAAATCAATTCTACCAGCATGTTGTATTAAGAAAACACGCTTTGCAGGGAAGCAGACTGCGCAGTAACATCTAACTTCTGTGGCCTTGAATACGAGAAGGCGTCCCCGAGCTGAGTTTCGTCGTCTACGCTATGCGTGTGGTAGCGGGGTGAAGCGAGCAGCCAGCAAATGTTGCTGCCTTAAAGAATACCAGAAGCCGAAGGCAATGTTAACTGATTTAGTGCATGGTGACTGATGAGCCGAAGCAAGGAAGAAACAATTTTCTTACGGGCGAGGTTACAGTACACGACTCGAGAAGAGTGACAGAATTGATTGTAACTGGAAATGATTTTCACCGGGCTCTTACTTACGTAACCAAATCGCTAACGCCCAAACCAAAGTTTCCTCTGGTTTTTGCGCATGGCGCGATATGGTACAGACACACACAACGCTCTTTTCAGAGTTGGTGAGGGGTCGGTAGTAGTCGCGCACGCTGAGTCTGAGAGAGAGGAAAGAGGAGGTCGCCGCAACGGTGTCCGCGTCCATCGGGCCTGTAGTCACGCGTCGCGGGGCCGCCGCCGAAGTTTGAATCACGCAGACAGCGAGCCGCCAGCGATCCGGCCTTTCCCATGCATGTAGCGGCTTGTTGGGATCCGTTCGCTGTTGCTGCAAGCCTGAGTCACCGACACAGAGGTGCCCACTCTGAAGGCGCACGCAGTGGAAGCTCAGCCACAAAGCAGAGAAGCGCTGCACGAAACTTGGAGCACAGCGGCGCGTTTATTCGTAATATTGGGCAAGAAACACTCGCGGTATTCGCCCCGAGATCAAACACAGTTGGCTCCTGGCGGCGGCGCGGGACGAACCGCTCCAAGTATGGATGGCGCTCTCGCGCCGTCTGCTCGTTCACATTGCGCGCGGCGCAAGACGCGTGCTGCACACAATAAAACAACCAATACGTGTACTTGTTTTGCAGTAAGCAATGACGTAGTTACTTCTACTTCCGCATTTCCTCTAGAGACGTAATAATCAGCAGCCGTTGCTGGTCAATGCGCTGGTTTAATAACACGAAACATCTTCGCCCTGGTCACCGCTTGAGTGTGAAACGTGTTGTAAACATTGCTTCGACGCATTGCACCGTTTTTTTATGGATCAGTGCCGTCGTCTGCCGTTTCTGGAACATCAAAGGATGCCGTTTGAAACTGACGTGGTGGTTCGTTAAAGGATAAAAGTTTAATACACGGAACTGGTAAGAAGCGACAAGCCCTGTGCATACCCGTGCATTTCCCACACCCTTGTAAAATTGCGCTGTGTCCTTATAGAAAGAAAAAAAATAAGAACAGTTACAATGCACACGACCCGTGCGCTGTCGCCTATAAGTTACCGGGGACGTATTTTACACCCGCAAGCGCCTGTGTGATCGAATTCTTCCCGTACCTTTTCGAAATTAAGTACCATTTTTGGACAGGCGTTGCTTATACTGTGTTGCCAATTTTTACATATTATTTAAAATACGTTTGTGTGGACGTGCAAGCGCATTTCAGGGGGATATCTGGGTAAAATTAAGCAGTTGTGATTTTGCGCCTCTCCTGTGGCATTCAGTGTGTCATTTTCATATATCCAATTTTTAAACAGAGACATAAATCACCTTGTCCAGAAACGTGTTTCACTCAGCATAACTAAATGCCTGATATGGTCACGTCTTAACCTTTTAATGTGGATCTAAGCCTAAAGAGGGAGGAAAACTTGCGTAATATAATGCACGTTGTTGCCCACATGTGTGGAGGGTGTGTGCCATCGCTCGCTAGATTTTTTATTTCTCCCAGAGTGCTCGCTTTCAATACAATTTTGAAAAACGCGAGCAACAATTCCTGGACAATGTCGGGCCAAAAGGGTGGTTAATCAGTTATGAAAATACTAGCGTCTACTTGTTGAAGTACCGCTTTTTCACCGCTACGGAACACTTTCTATAGCGGGTGATACTAATAACCAACATTTGGCTTTTCGCGTTCCATGCGTTCTCTACTCGCTGCGCTTGGAACGTTGGCTCACCCCCCTCCCCCCTAAAATAAACGAAATGCACACAAAGCATTTATCCGTGGGTTTTTTAACCAATTCTCAAGAAATACTTCCAAGACAAAACCGAGGTTCAGTTTACAACACAAAATAGTTACCGGGAACCCGTTGCGCTGTTTCGTAACGAGAAATAAACAGAAACGTTTTACTACATCTGCCACAGGACAACTTGATTTGCCACCTTCATGGTTCGTAAGCGACATTACGCAAGAATGCAAGCACGTTTCGCTGTTCTAGACCCCTGCGTTACATTTTAAAAAGAACGCAAATGGTCAACAGGGCAGACGCGTAACCGAAAATCTGTGCTCACTGTGAGGTCCCAAAAGCTAGGTTTACGCCCTGTAAACCTGCTTGTCACTTTGCAAGTCTAGCTAAACATGAGATGTCTATTGTACTGCTCGCGTTAGCAATTTAATTCGCAAGGTCACTTGCGACAAAATTATTAAATAAGTGATCCGGCACCGTTATTCGTCAAACCTGCCTTCAGAGTCACTAAAATTTTATTTATCTAAAGCTGCGCGCGAACAACCTGTTAGAACGGTTGCCTTTATATCTCTGCGCTGGTTAAAATTCAGTTTTTTATGTTGCCTTTTGAACGCACAAAAAATATCGTAAGCACATAAAAAAAAAGGCTGTGGCTTGCGTTCCGTCCAGACGGAACGATATACAAGTGCTAAAGTTCCGTCCAGACGGAGCGGAGCGCTGCGGGTTATCCTTCCGTCCAGACGGAATACAACAGAGAGCTTAGGGTTCCGTACAGATGGAGCCGGCGTGAAATTTGTACAGTTCCGCGCAGACGAAAGCAAAACCGGCTGATTAGACGCCATGCTCACTCTTCAGATTTGGTGTAGAGGTTGCGCCTCGCAAAATGGCGCTATTGTACCGGGTTCGATTCCCCCCGGAACACTTTATTTTGCGTGGTTCTGCCTGCGTTTTGTTACAGTTAACTTCGTGTCCACTTTACAATTGTTGCGGTGAGAGCAGTCGGCCTTGATTTTGCACTCAACCGGCCGCTCCGCTACCGCTCACTAGAGCTAAGGCCGACGTATCCATCGCCAGAGTTCCGATCATCTGTAGTTCGTAGTGGTGATCACTAATTAACGGTTATTCTGGCTAGTCAATGAGCGGTAGTGGTTTACACGGGAACAGTTTCACACGGTTAAGCGAACCGCGGTTGTACAAAACCGCAGTTTGCTACGTTACACGACAGACAAAACTGCGGTTACCCCGCTAACCGTGGTTAATGCACACTGAGCTTGGCCCCCTCAGTTCAGTCACGCTAACCGCAGTTCCCGCAGCCGCAGTACTGAAAATCACACACGTCAGTTTGGACGCAAGTGGCGGCGCATCAGCGCAGGCGAAAAAAAAATCACCTGGAGTTCGGAGGAGAGGAAGGGTTTAAATTAGCGGGCGCCGCAAAGCTGCCCCCACGGGGCGCTTACGTTCTTTGCGTCACTCTCGCAGTCAGCGCGACTGCCCGTCAGCAGTGGCTCGTTTCCCGATACACCCGATCAACTACGACAAAAGCCGTGCTAAATTTGTAAATTCCGCGCGTCGTTCGCCAAAGCAGGCTATCATGGTGCGTTTTCAGCACTCGGAAACGATCGGCGCGCGCGTCGGCCGTGCCTGCAAACATGCCGGCGCGCCTGCCCGCACGGCACTGAAAGCGGCTCGAACCGGCCCAGACGACGGAAGCAACAGCTTATCGCCGCTCTTCGAAATCAATCTGATCGCGGAAAAGAACTTCCACATGCGAGAAAGTGAATGTTAGCGTGGTGAAAAATTGTGCTATGGATTGTAATTCGCAGTTGCAGAGATAGCGGCGATCAAATATCCACCGCGACGCTAAGCCTAAAGTTCCCAACGCCGAGCAGACGCGAGAAAACCGACCCGGTTGCGAGCTGTTGTGGAAGCCCCGCACCTCGCCGCGCGCGAGTGCGTTGCGTTTTGGTCTGAAGCGACTGTTTTAACGATATTTCCTTTTGTCTGCACTGCTTGTCTTTTTTTATCGTGAAGTTGTAAGTGTGTTAATTTGTTTTTGTTACGCTCACAACCAAATGACCGCGGTCACCACACTTAAAATTGCGCGTTAACAGCCAAAACCGCAGTTTGCGATAACCGTGGTCAAAGTTTAGTAACCGCGGTTAAATTTAACTACGGTTACTTCCGCCGAGTACTAACTTCAACAAACCAACTCTAACTCCGTCAAACGGAACTCCAAGCCGCTACCTCGACCACGCCCGCTTCACAAAAGCGGCGAGAGCAGTCTTTTTTGATATTTACCCAGCCGAACGAACGGCTTCCGCTAATTGACTCGCCAGAATAACCGTAATTAGTGATCACCATTACGAACAACAGATGATCGCAACTCTGGCGATGGATACGTCGGCCTTGTCTCTAGTGAGCGTCGGTTGAGTGCAAAATCAAGGCCTACTGCTCTCACCGCGTCAATTCTAAAGTGAGCGCGAAGTTATCTGTTACAAAACGCAGGCACAACCACGCAAAAAAAAAGTGTTCCGGGGGGAATCGAACACGGTACAATAGCGCCATTATGCGAGGCGCAACCTCAACACCAAATCTGATGAGTGAGCATGGCGTCGAATCAGCCGGTTTTTCTTTCGTCTGGACGGAACTGTACAAATTTCACGCCGGCTCCGTCTGGACAGAACTCTAAGCTCTCAGTTGTATGCCGTCTGGACGGAAGGATAACCCGCAGCGCTCCTTTCCGTCTGGACGGAACTTTAGCACTTGTATATTGTTCCGTCTGGACGGAACGCTAGCCACAGCCTAGAAAAAAAATGTCTGGGCAGTTACGTCCTACCATTCCAGGGCATCCCAACATTGCAAGAATGCATCATGCTACCAGGAAAAGCGATTGAAACTGCTGTTGTAAACTAAATTACAGAGATCGAGGCCCTGATCTGTTTCTGTTTATGATTTTTTTGAAGGCTCAAAGCCAGAGTCTGCAAAGATCGGGCTTGCTACGAGCCATCGCGCACAAGTTCATTCTCATTATTGCGGCCGTTCTGAGATTCCCGACGGGTATCCGCTTTTTTTGCGCACTAATAAAATCTTGTTGCCGCTTCCTTGCTATAGATTGAACGTTGAGGAACCGAACTACAGCATACCATTCTTGTCTGCACCTTTCGTGCGCACATACGGTGCGAGAAAAGCAGGAAGCGCGCCCACAGTGTGCATTCTCCCTGGCCGCTCAGCGGAGCATCCACACTAGCAGCGCGACGGTTCCGCCACCTACATGTGGATCTCGCGGCGAATACAATGTCCGCACGTATGAAACGACGTACCCTTCATGCACCCAACACCCCTTTGCAGGAAAGCCAGCTTGTGAAAAGTCATTCAATGAAAAGCCCTACACTCTGGTAAAGACAACTCGTAAAAATGCATACACTGAAATTCGAACCATTGCGGAAAAGCCAACAAAAAAGCATTACAATGAAAAGCCATACATTGCGGGAATACCTTTCATGCCTCCATAACCTGGATGGCCTGAGCCAACTCACCTAGGTGACAAATACTAAATTGCATCATTGGACGCTTTATCAGCATTTTATCATTCCCGTATCTGGAATGGATTTTCTCATTTTACAAGTAACCCTTTTCTCGAGAAGATACCGCACCTTATCCACGAGTTGTCGCGAAACACACAGGCTAAATTCGCCCATAATTCCCTTCTCTCGCACTTACCGTCCTTCGTAAAACCCCAGAACTTGAGTTGGCGTGGTCGAGCTTTGATGCACTTCCGCAAAAAGAGCGACAGCAAAAGACTGCGAAACAGTGTGGGAGACACCGGGAACGCAATCCCTTCTTCCCCTGCAATCCTCTGTGGGAAACACAAATAAAGGACGAGAAGACACGTCTAACTAATGAGCGAAGAGCGAGTAAGATTCTTCCTTAGTTGACAAAGAGTGTGGCGACCGGAGTGTAAAGAGGAGCCCTTACTGAAACGTTTTCCTGCATAACCAGCATCCGATGGTGGCAATGACGACGCCGCCATTGGGTGCTGGCGGGAAAAGGTGTTTGTTCACCAATCTGATGATTTCATAGGGAAAGCCGCGTCCACGAAGAGTGGGGAAAATACGCGGAAGAAACGTATTTGCGTTGTGTTCGAACTCATCGAACAGAGCACAAATACGTACGAGATCAAAGAAATACGCACAAAAAAGATATCTTGGACCACGTCCACATGCCTGCATTCCGAATGTGAACCGTTGGGGCAGGTCGGACGCATTCAACGCGATGCCTGCTTCCAGGTTGCTGCAGTGGTGTGATCGGCTGGGCAAAGGGTATCACTGTGAAGCCTGCAGCGACACACGGAACTCAGTCGCGTTACGGGTAGGGGTAACCGCGGTAGTGTCTGATGGAAGTTGTGTGCTCCTAAAGCTCATGCCTCAGATGGCTGAGGCAACAAAAAGAAAATTAGCCGAGTATCTGTTTTCTCTGCTGCAAAGGTTGCCGAAACAGAATGGTCTTTGCTAGTTTTGCCTCGTAGCCTCTTCTCCGTTCTTCCCCTCCTCTACCTTATACCCTTTCCCTCCCCTTTCATTTTTTCCTTAGTGAATGAATGAACGTTTGGTGATTTCAACTCACTTTTCCGGCGTTCGTACTGCTCCCACGGCATTGACACTTCTCAGTGCTATTGCGATTGGAGAAGCTAGAACTACAACTCGAGCTCAGTTTGCTTTGTGTTCGTTTTTGTATCAAGAGGGTAAAGACAGCACAGGCTTTGTTTTCTTCTGATCCGACCGGTAGCCTTTTGGTTTTGCTGTCGTTTGATTTAATCATTTCACAGGCGGAAAGAGTATGGTTTGTGTCTTCTTTCTTGTACGTTGCTATACGAGGTGTTTCAGGTCGGCTTCATTGCTCTGGCTTAGAGTGGATGGGCCGAAGGGTGGCACTGTGTTGCAGTAAGAGGGAAAGTGAAAAAGGAGAATTCGGGGAGGGAGGTGGGCAAGCTGGGACAAAGGTTGAGGGTATGGAGCTGAGGGGGGTGAGAGTTGCCGAAGTGGAGTACAGTTCTGTGAACCCGGAAGCATGTGCAAAAATAAGGAAATGGGTGCGTGGGTGACAGTGAACACAGGCGCAAAAAAATTGAAGCTGGCGCGGATGATCCAGAGAATAAGACAAGATATCAATGCGGACGACCGCAATGTTTATAGTCTTACGAGAAGCACAAGTGGGCCCTGGCCTTATTGTTCTTTTGGACCCATCACCAACGACGGCGAAGCAGTGGATGGCACATATTTGTGGCTCCAGTGATCCTGACCGCTTGTAAATAGACCTCATCGCTATCTCGTCATATGGCAACGGAATGACTGCAACACATCAGTAGAGTCCCGGGAAGCGGCGCTGTCCAGCGCGGACATCTCCAGTCAGCGAGAACTGCTGGAAAAAGCCAAGCTAGGGGCTTTCGCCACTTGAAGTCCTGGAAGTAGGATTCCACCCTGACTCTACGGCCTCCCCTACATTGTTATGAATAAGGTTTGCTACTTTGCTACTACTACTACTACTACTACTACTACTACTACTACTACTACTAAGTAGACTACTACGGTGGTACCATCATGTAAATATCTCGCTCACATCTTCCATGCTTAGTCCCATTTGTCTTGCTGCTGCGTGACAATATGATCTCCCCAAAAATTTCTGAGGATATTGCCGCGAACCATACATTGGGTTTGTTTATTTGTGTTTTGCTTTTACCGCCCGGCTGCGCCGGTCTGTGTTATCTCTGCGCCAAGGGAAGCGCGTGTTCCATTCTTTCTTTCTGTGCCGCATGTGCTATCTGTCGTGATAGGGAGGGCATTCCGATCTAACGTGAACAGCCCAGAATAATCTTCTTGGATTTACTATGTTCTCGATGCGAATCGACGTTTCGAGAACCACGCGCGCCGAAAGATAAAAAGCCTGCAGTGCGGACGCCGGGGCATTCGATTCGACGACACGCCTGTGCAAGTCACTTTGTTGACCGCTGCTTCGCCGCCTCTGTACTCTTTTGAGTTGTTAGGGGAGCACAAGTTCGCTCCAATAAACGTGTTTCTCATTCAAGACAACTGCATCGTCCTTGTCTTCGCGACATCTGGTGGAGGTGCGGGGTACTAAGCCTTTATGCTCTCTACGACATCTCGAAGCCGCCAAGCCAGTCCAACCAGAGAAAGCCCCCGACTGCAAGGATTGCTACCCGAGTTCGGTCTTCTGCCAGAAGGGCCCAAGAAAAGGAACGCTGCAACCAACACCATGGTGCAAGAAACAACGTCGCCAATCATCCTGCAGCAGCCCCGAGAACCGCCATCGTTCCGGGGAGCCCCCGCTGAAGACCCCGAAGAATGGTTGGAGAAGCTGGAGCGCGTCCGCATCTTCAACAGGTGGGACGACGAAGAAACTTTCCGCATGTCTTCTTTTACTTAGAAGATGCTGCTCGAACTTGGTTTCGAAAAACCATGAGAGCTCTTTGACCGAACTGGACTCAGATTCAAGAGGGAGTTCCTTAAGTACCTTCACTACCGTGGTGAGAAAGAGCGAGCTGGCGCTTTTAGCTTGAAACACGAACGCAGCACCCAACGAAGGAGTCGTGATTTCGTTGAGGAGATGAAGCGACTTTTTCGTCGTGCGGAACCCTGAAATGACCGAGGAAAAGAAGCTCAGATTTCTAATTGCGAGGAGTGAAGCAAGAGCTTTTTGCTTGTCTAGTCCGTAACCCTCCGAAGACAGTGGCAGAATCGCGTCTTAGGCTGGCCCGTCGATGGAGAAGACGCTAGAAATTCGAACGAGGCAGTACGACCGCCCTGTCAACGCGTGTTCTCGGAGACCATCGGTGCCGCAAATGGAAGCTCCGATACATTGCGAGAGACCATCCGAGTAGTGGTCAGGGGAGGAGCTTCGGAAGCTTTTTCCAACGACCGCCGCAACCTCAAGTGGCTTCCCTGACCGACGTAATCCGAGAAGAAGTCCAAAACGCACTGGAACTTCTACGCCGTCGGAAGCACCCCGCGACCAACAAGCCATGACCTACTCCTCGGCTGTTCGTCAACCCCGCCCTGCTCCAACCCGTCGTCAAGAGGCCGAGCCATACCGCCATCCAACGCCGCCCGCCCGACGCCCTGTATGACCATACCAGACGCCAAGGAAGACCGACGTGTGGCGAAACGCCCGATAATCGCACCGCTGTGCTACCACTGCGGAGAGGCCGACCACATCTACTGTCGCTGTCCCTACAAGAGGCTCGGTTTGCGAGGGTTCTTCCGTCGACGCCCCACGCCCCCGATACGGCCAGCGCCCTGGCTTAGATCGAAGAATACCTCTCCAACACCAACCGAGGGGACCAGCCCGCTTCAAACCTTTCACCGTCGCCCTACCCGTCTCAGTCACCGAACCGACGCAGCACTGCAGACTTCCCACGTGGAAGGTCCCCCAGCCCACGCGGGGGAACTAAAAGCAGCAACTTCGGGAGGTAAAGTTGCACAACGGCGGTAAAATGAAAACCCTCCAACGAGCGCAGCGACTCGCTGAAGACCATCATTCACGACATGCCCTCATCCCGACGACCCGACCTAGCCCTAACGAGACTCCTGAACACGACGACAGCTACACGGCGCGACGCGTACCCGACCTGACCGAGACGTCCGTTGAGAAGACGACGACAACGACAATGCACACTGCCCTACCGTCAACACGTACAAGCAGAGATAAGACACCCCGACGAACCCGGAACTCGAGGAAGACCGCATCTGACGTCAAGGTATCCATCGACGGCTTTGACGTAGTCGCCCTCGTAGACACGGGAGCTGACTATTCGGTAATGAGCGGACCATTTGCGTCTAAACTGAAGGAAAGTTATGACCAGACGGACGGTCCGCACATACGCACAGCAGGAGGCCACCTCGTGACGCCAAGTGGAACGTGCACATCGCGCGTCACCATAGACGGCACAACGTACCCTGCGGCGTTCGTCATTCTGCCTAACTGCTCCCCAGCGACGTAATTCTTGGAATTGACTTTTTGATGGACAAACGGTGCAATAATCGATCTGCAGACCAAGTCAATACTTTTTCCCCCAATCACTCCATGACGCCGGAACCGAACCCCGAACGACGGGCTGCTGTAAGGATTGCCGATGATCAATGTCACCCTGCCACCCCGCGCAAGCTTGATTGGTCGCAGTCTACTGTGAAGATGCTGCTCCCGTGACGTCGACGCTATCGTAGACACTGATCAAAGGGTGCTTCTCGACCGTGGTGTGTCGGTCGCAAGAGGCATTGCGCGCTTCAAGGAACACCAATCCACATTCTGGTTACTAATTTCACCGAGGAGTACCAGCATTTAAACAAGGGCGCGGCAATTGCATTCCTCGAAGAAGCGCAAGAAGCAAGTGTCGTGATCGCGGTCGGCCGACTTTGAACGCACACCCGTAGCAACCTTCAAGCTCCCGCCGCCCCTCGACGTGAATCCGGCGGCTACCGCAAAGAACAACGGAACAAATTATTGGCTTTGCTGCGTCGCTATAGCGAATGTTTTTCGTCGAGCGCAAAACTACGTCAGACCCCTCTAGCGAAGCACCGAATAATAACCGATGATGGAGCCCGACCTACCCGACAGTCACCGTACCGCGTCTCTTCACACGAACGGGAAGCCATCCGGACTCAAGTCGACGACATGCTCAGCGACGACATTATACAGCCATCGAAAAGCCCCTGGGCTGCGCCGTCGTACTCGTAAAGAAAAAAGACGGCACATTAAGGTTTTGTGTGACTACCGGCGACTGAACAAAATCACGAAAAAGGACGTGTACCCCCCTACCCCCGAATCGACGACGCCCTCGACCACCTCTGCCACGCTAAGTACTTCTCATCGATGGACCTGAAGACCGGCTACTGGCAAATTGAAGTGGACGAGAGAGACCGAGAGAAGACTGCATTTATAACCCAGACGGCCTATACGAGTTCAAGGTGAGGCCGTTTGGGCTGTGCACAGCACCAGCGACGTTTCAAAGAGTCATGGACACTGTGCTAGCTGGCCTTAAGTGGCACACCTGCCTCGTATACCTCGAACGACGTAGTGGTATTCGCCCGGACTTTCGACGAGCACCTTGCAAGGTTGGAGTCTGTACTCGAGGCCATTCGTACGTCGGGGTTGACGCTGAAGCCTGAAAAGTGCCGTTTCGCATACGGGGAACTCAAGTTCTTGGGCCACGTCGTCAACAGCCGCGGGAGTCCTACCTGACCCGGCAAACACTTCAGCCATTGCGAACTTCCCAAGGCCGAAAGACAAGAAGGGCGTGCGAAGATTTCTCGGGCTGTGCGCATACTACCGGGCGCTTCGTCGCAAACTTCGGCACGCATTGCAGAGGCCACTCCACGCGCTTGGCGAAAAGATAGCACCCCTTTCAGCTGGGAAAACGACCAAGAAAAAGCATTCTGGGAGCTGCAAAAACGCCTGCAAAGCCCGCCCGTGCTCGCTCATTTCGACGAAAATGCCGAAACGGAAATGCACACGGACGCCAGTGATATAGGCTTGGGTGCCGTCCTTGTCCAAAGCAAAGCGGCTGCGAAAGGGTAATCGCCTATGCCAGCCGTGGTCTGTCGAAGGAGGAGAAAAACTATTCTGCCTCTGAGAAAGAGTGCCTGGCTATTATATGGGGTGATTTCAAAATTTCGCCCATACGTGTATGGAAGGCCATTCAAGGTTGTAAACAGACCACCATGCGCTGTGTTGGCTCGCCAATTTGAAGGACCCCTCTGGCCGTCTTGGGCGGTGGAGCTTGCGCCTGCAGGAGTTCGACGTTACAGTCGTTTATAAATCCGGCAGGAAACACTCCGACGCCGACTGCCTGTCCCGCGCCCCCGTCGACCCACCACGACAAGACGCTGATGAAGACAGCGCGTTCTTCGGGATCGTGACGGAGAGCGACCTAGCCGCCCAGCAGCGTGCCGACCCCGACTTACGCATCATAATCGAGTATCTCGAGGGATGCAACGTTGCCTGTTCCTAGGACCTTCAAACGCAGCTTACCAGCATTCCAGCCTCAGAAACTCCGTCCTCGTGAAGAAGAATTTCAGCCCCGGAACAAGAGCGAATTACCTTCTCGTCATCCCCGCGGACCTTCGTGACGAAATTTTGGAAGCGTGCCACGACGACCCGTCTTCCGGGACATCTCGTACAGCCCGCACTATTGGAAAAATCAAGGCGAGGTACTACTGGCCCGGCCTTACCCTCTGACGTCACCCACTACGTCCGGAGCTGCCGTGACTGCCAGCGACGAAAAAACGCCGCCGACAAGACCCGCCGGACTTCTGCAACCGATCGCCGTCCCTTCGAGACCATTTCAACAGATTGGAATGGACCTTTTAGGCCCGTTCCCTACGTCACGATCACAGAACAAGTGGATTGTCGTAGCGACAGACTACATGACGCGCTACGCAGAGACCGCCGCTCTTCCGAGGGGGACTGCACAAGAAGTGGCAAAGTTCTTTATAAGCCAAGTTGTGCTGCGACATGGAGCCCCGGAAGTCCTAATCACCGACCGCGGAACGGCATTTACTGCGGAGCTGTTGCAAGGAGTATTACGCTACAGCAACACGGATCACCGAAGAACGACGGCGTACCACCCCCAAACGAACGGACTAACAGAACGTCCTGAACAAGACAATCGCAGATATGCTGTCAATGTACGTTGACGTTGAACATAAGACTTGGGACGAAGTGCTCCCGTATGTCACGTTTGCGTACAACACGGCTATCCAGGAGACGACGCAGCTGACGCCGTTCGAGCTTGTCTACGGTAGAAGGCCGACTACGATGCTCGACGCCATGCTTCCGCATGTAGAAGACGACGACCTCAACGCCGACGTCCATGGATATCTTCAACGTGCGGAGGAGGCCCGCCAGCTCGCTCGAGTTCGTATAACGGACCAGCAGCTGGTGGATGCGGCCCGCTACAACCTCCGACGCCGAGACACGGAGTACCAACCAGGGGATCGTGTGTGGGTTTGGACTCCCATCCGACGACGCGGACTCAATGAGAAGCTCCTGCGACGGTATTTCGGACCCTACCAGATTCTACGACGTGTCGGCCAACTTACCTACGAGGTGATCCCCGATGGTGATTCCGGAACATCACGACGACGCACGCGGCCCGAAGTCGTCCACGTGGTTCGCTTAAAACCTTTCTACGGTCGATAACGAACTTTATTCTTCTTTTCGGACTGTCGCTTATCTTAGCATCGGGCCGATGCACTCTTAGAGGGGGGGTAATGCCGCGAACCATACATTGGGTTTGTTTATTTGTGTTTTGCTTTTACCGCCCGGCTGCGCCGGTCTGTGTTATCTCTGCGCCAAGGGAAGCGCGTGTTCCATTCTTTCTTTCTGTGCCGCATGTGTTATCTGTCGTGATAGGGAGAGCATTCCGATCTAACGTGAACAGCCCAGAATAATCTTCTTGGATTTACTATGTTCTCGATGCGAATCGACGTTTCGAGAACCACGCGCGCCGAAAGATAAAAAGCCTGCAGTGCGGACGCCGGGGCATGCGATTCGACGACACTCGCCTGTGCAAGTCACTTTGTTGACCGCTGCTTCGCCGCCTCTGTATTCTTTTGAGTTGTTAGGGGAGCACAAGTTCGTTCCAATAAACGTGTTTCTCATTCAAGACAACTGCATCGTCCTTGTCTTCGCGACAATATATTCAATTGAACATTAAATAATTATTATCAATGGCACCGTGGCAGTCAGCAAGGTCTGCGTTTCCTGTTTCGTGTTGACGAACATTGTTTCCTGTATCTTCCCTTTTCTTAAAGAGGAGTGCTTGCGAGCGCTCCTGCGTATTCTATTGTTGGTAGGCAGGTAAGCTGATTCGTATACTATGCGCGTTCCTGCAACTACTTCAACGGTTTTTTCACCATCGTCCGAGAGAAAAGGCACAGCAAAGCAAGAAAGTTTCGTGACGTCATACGTCACGGAGCGCGTTGATTGGGGAGCACGGACATCGTACGCCACATAAAGCTGCCGCACGCACGTCACCGCTCAGTCATCTTTCCCGAAACGTAATAAGAAATATTGGCCGCATATCTGCTCACTTCGCTGCAAATGTCGTTGAAAGACTTGTGTCGCGCCTTGGCCACGCAAATGCGTCTCTTGCTTTTCTTGCCCAACTTTCACGCTCTTCGCCTCCCATCTGGCTTCGCCTCCCATGATAAATATGTTGTAGGTTTACCCCAGCCAATTTTAATTTAGCCGCTTTTTGCTATTTGCACGCCATCTAGTGTAACCTTTTTAGTATTACACTTCTTGGAAAACCGCCACAAAAGGGAGCCGATAGCGATTTTGTTCCTGTAAGTAAAAACATTTTTAAGGTGTATTTAAGCGCCATGTATTCTTAATTAAAAGTACACGGCAAATGTCACTCATGCATTGATGCCCTGTCTCAAATCTGGTTAGAGTTTTCGTTTTTTCTCAACAATGGGGAGAAGTATGTATGCTGCCATGAAATTTGTTTGTTCAGAAATATTTTGTCTACTAAACGTCTGGAAAATAGAATTTCTTCAATTTTTGGCCGAGTGGGTGAATCCAGGAAGAGAGGGAGAGGCAGACCAAACTTTTTGCGTTTAATTGGGGTAAGAAAGACTATCGTCTTATAATCGCTACGAGGACAGACGTGTAAAGACAAACCATGATAATTTTTAGACAAAGGTTGGGTGAAGCATGACAGCACAAAAAAAATATTTTGGAAGATGAACCCTTAACAAGTTCGTAGTTTTTAGAACGCTCAACCATCTTACTCCCCATTGCCGGAAGTTTTGCTTTAACTTTTGTTCGGGGCTGCTCGGCTAATTCCACTCGGCTCAGAACACCATTGTTAGCAAACTTCGCAGCCAATCACTTCGGCGGTGGACTGCTCATTTTAAAGTGATGTCAGTCTCACTTGTTTTTTTTTTTCTATTGCTTCCTAGCAAAGCATGTGCTCCTATTTCAAGACAGAGGAAACGGAGGGGCAGAAATTTGAAGCAGTCTTTTCGACGCTGCAGCCCCTACATGCGCTGCGCCGGGGTAGGTAATTAGTATGGCAACGAGCGGTCAATTTTACACTGCTCTTGAAACAGTCACGCTCCTCGGAAGATAGTTTGCAAACTATATGCCTTCGCTATCGAGGTGGGGCAATTTGCGCCACGTGGGCAATTTTCGTCGGTTTCCTAGAACACGTTAATTTGGGTTAAGCTTGTGAAGATGGCCCTTATTATCACCACCGGCTGCATACTGAGATATTGATTTCTTGTGTGGAGTCACACCCAGCGGCCAACTACCGCGCTAACGAGTAGCAGACGACGGGTGATGGAGAGCAGACGACTGGTTAGGCTTAGCAGGCGACGCCACAAAGGACGCAGATGAACCGGGACTTGACGCTTAGCATCAGCTATGGGGTAATAAGGATAAATAGAATTGACATGACTCGGGGAGAGAGAGTAAGAAAGTTGGAGCTGAAGTACATCCACTCGTCCCTCCAGAGGCTATTAAAATTCATAAAGTAAAACATTGCTAGGGGCTGTTGGCTCCCGTGCGCTTCCCAGCCTGTTTCTTAATTGATTTGGTGAATCATACAATGCAGTCATCTGGATTAGGCCACAAGGCCTCCGCGTCACCTTATAACAACCGTCTAAATTCTCGCTTCACACACGCTAGTCGTACGGAACAGGGAGCCGCCACTCCGACTATCCGTCGGAGTGGCGCTGGCTACCACCCCCCACAGAAGATAACAATTATCTTAAAATAAATATCCGAGAAAGTAAAGGGGAGCACAGCCCCGCACACACCACTATCGTCCATTTAGTTGCGTTCTGCAGCGTCTACGCGCTGTGGTTTTTTTTTTTTTCGTTTTCGTTTTTTCTACAGGATTTGGCATTTAGCGCAGGGCTTCAGCGGTCTTTTATTTTTCCGGAAACCGCAGAACCTTGTAGTTGTACCTATTCTTCTAAACTTCTCCCTGACACGCTCAGTTTTTTATCCTGCGAGTTTCGACCAGCCGACGAAACCTTGTCAGTGCAAAACACCAGCGCTTTGTCCCTGATTCAACACGTTCGTAGGGCCGTGTGTATCTATGGGTAAATAAGGAAGTTTCGTTCGCCTAGCAGAGCTAGAGATTCGCCGTCACCTGCGTTCCCTAGAGAGTCCTCATGGTAAAGAAAGCACTAGCCTTTCGCTGTTTGTCTACACAAATCTGGTGCGTATGCCGTTTCCTCCTCTAGAGACAAGAACAGCTTTGCTCGCCTTCTATCCTGTATTTTTTTTCGCAGTGTCAATCGAATGGCGACGGTGACCTAGTTTTTCTATTTTGTTTGTTCGCCAGGCTCCACTTTTTATTCTGTATTGTGTGTCGAGTAAAAGAAAGAGAAAGTGAGAAAAAGAAGACAAGTATTTATTACAAGGGAAGCCAAATGTTATACGTAATGTCAACACGGAATTCCTACTTGGCGGGGGAAGGCTGTAGAGAAATAGATTAATTGAGAGATAAAGAGACCAGAGAAAAATAACAAAAAAATTGCGCCCACTTCCCCGCGAGGAGAACCCTGTGTAGATGCGACGCATCGTGGGGTTCACTTGGTGTTTCCGTTGGATTGATTCTGAAATCGCGTGAAACGTGTCGGGAACGCGTATGATTATTGTGTTTTATGATTATTAATATGTTTTATTGGCCAATCTAGGTCAATATCTCTAAGTGGTATGCTTGTGGCTTTGCTGTCGCAACGACCTTTACTCCATCATTGTTGCTGTAAGTGGGAGCTTCTTTTCTTTTATTGCAAGTGATAATTATTGCCCCATCATGCGTTGTATCAGTAGCATCTTGACGTAGTTTGAATGAGTCAAGGATATTAGGCGTGTTCGTAGCATTTGCTTTTGTCTCGGTTTTGTGGCGCAGTGGTAAGAGCACCATGTACCTCGCGTTCCGCCCACAGGGTCGTGGGATCGAAACCGGGCACCACTATTATTTTTTTTATAGTGTAGGGGGAGGGGTGTGGACGGACAACAACGCCGTATGGAGGGACAAGGCGAGTGAATGAGATGCAGTCGCATCTAAAAGAAAAGAATCCCACCTCACTGACCTTATACGGTCACACCCGGGGCTCCACAGACGCTCTGCAGGAGCCAGGGACCTGCTGTATAGCCGAAGCCCTCATGGTCAGCCACCTCACCTACGGAATCTCGTTGGTAAATCTCAAACCTCGAGAGTCCTGTAAACTTGGTGCCCTAATCCGCAAAACATACAAAGCTGCCTTAGGCCTCCGTATGTTTGCCTCCAACGAGTGTCTATTATCGCCGATTCCTAGCAGGCATGCCGATGGTATTAAACATGTCTAGAACCCCATCAAGCTCTTCTCATTCTTCACCGTTTTCCCGATGAAGTCGAAGCAACAATCGCCTGGATTACTGGCAATTCGGGCGTGCTGGGAATGAAGGCGCCCGTGCCGCGAACTGCGATATCCAATTCAGGGCACTTTCTTCTGCAAGGCTAGCCGCCACCCGGCCCCCTGATTCCGCTAGCACCACTTTGACACAGCTCGACTCTACGTACAGCCCCATCCTTCACCACTACAGAAACTACAGAAGAAGATACCCTAATGCCCTCCCACCAATTCCCAACAACCTGCCTATGTCTATCACTGCCTTAAGACACATTTCTATAACCACCCCATTCCCTCACACATCTCCCCAACCGTCTCACCCCCCCTTAACTGCCAAGCATGTGACCTTCCCCTCACCACCTAGTCGTCTTCTGCTGCCATCACCCAACCCCGCATCACTCTCCCACGGCTGAACAGTGAGATTCTGTTAGGACTAGCTCTGCACTGGTGCGACAACTCGCCCTGGTGCAACAACCACTGGAATAACCGGGGGCTCGCGACCATCCAGACATGGGAGGCTGACCACTACCCCTTCCGTTCCCCCAAGTTCTAATGAAATGGTTACCCGTTACACCCACCAAAATAATAGAACACTCAGCTTGGGAGGGCAGTTGTGTTTGCGTTTACTTGTAACCATCAAGGTTTAATGGATAAGAAGCAAGATAGTCGAGCAAGGTACGAAAGCAGGACCTGGAGCCACCGATGGTAATAAGTTTCTTGAATCAAGTCTAGGCCGGCCGCCATAACATGTGTTCTTGGAATGTCCTGGCTTCCAAGGCCAGTTCATTTAACCCGTCCGAAGATCAAGGTATTATCCGAAATAATTGCAGAGTCAATGTCTTATAGATAATGAAACAACGCCGCTTGTACTTTGCGTCAAGACAATGGCCAGGGCCGCAGGCCAAGAAGTACTTTTAAGAACCTTAACCCTGGGATGAGACACACGGTTTTCTGCACAATTCCTCGCCTTGCTTCCTTATAGGCGGGGCACTCCAGCAGCAGGTGCTTCTCGATATCCGAAAAGCAAAGTTGGCTATTTAACGTCCCGAACGTACACCTAGGCTATGAGGAGCGCCGTAATAGGGGCTTCATCATCATCATCATCATCATCATCGTCATCATCATATCATCGCATTTTTATTTTCCTTTTGTTACCGAGCCAGAGCCAATCACAAAAAGCGGCTGTTTCAAGCAGCTGCAAGGAAGACGCCGCATTATTTAGACCGCCTGCGGATTTTTAAAGTGGGCCGAAATGTGGACACATGGGCGTTTTCGATTTTCGCCTCCATCAGAAAAACGGTCGCCCTGACGGGATAGAACCGCCGTCATATGGTCAGCAGCAGAGCGCCTTAGCCACTGCTCCAAAGTGACAAGTCTGCATGGCTTCGCGCTGTCTGTACTTGTTGCAGTAAATGTGCGTGGCCCCGCCAAATCGAAAGAGGTACGGCGATCTGCGAACTGACTTGAGCCGTAGTCGGTAGCATAAGGCTCATAGTAGGCACGCAGATACCTCTGGCAGCCACATGCTAACCTGAGGAAATGTTTGGCAATTTTTCTATATTTTCGATTAGCTGCACAAAACAGTTCGGTTGTGAGAAGAACTTCTTGCTGTGCTAGTTGGTGAATAGTTGCCATGATTTGAAGCGGAACAAAAAAACACCGACGAAGAACAGAGTACCCGAGACAGACGCTATCTTGTCTGTCTCGTCTACTATGCTCTTCGTCCGTGTTTTTTTTTTTTTTTTGCTCCGCTGCAAATCATGGCAACAGTTTGGTTGTACCTTAGGAAACGCTACAGCATGGGTGACACACACTCGAGGTGTATCAGAAATACCTTGTTTATGTCCTCTTTCTCCAGTACAACTTGCCTACACTAATAATACGGAGTGTTACCTTGCTGTAAATTATTTTTTTGTGTGTTCTTTTTCGCAAAAAGAAACCTTTTCCTCTCTCGAGTTACACCCCGCAGGAATCAGAAACGCGTTATTGATAAAAAAGGCCGTTATAAATAATTAAAAGGTAGACTTTTCTTAAAAATTCTTCAGAATGAGGCAGGTGGTTTTTATTCTTAAACAATAAAAATAGGCTCTATTGAACAAATTACACGAGCCATTCGTGCAGAACTTAATGACACCATTTGACGCCAAACAAACGTACCGGTTCTCTTTAGAGGCTGAAACATGATACCTTCGCACGCCTGGGATATTTCAATAGGAAGTGCAGAGGCGGTGAGTAGTACTTATACTCTGCAAGCAATGATGAAACCCCAACAGAAGGTGATTCAGGTAACAGCTCGGATCGGACCCGCTAATAGTTTTAAGACTCTTTAAAACAGGCCGTTTAGGCTTGGATGCGATACCATGGGATCGAGGGCTTCATATTTTCCTACTCCACCCTGGCCGAAGATTCATGCGTAAATTATTTAGTGAGTTATATAATACGCCCCCTGACCTCAGGAATGCTTGTGATTGTGTACAACCAAACGTTTGGCTCGGGTCATGGTATAAAGTAACCCATCGGCGCAGGCTTTGATGAGCGACACTGCGTAGACAGGCTGGCAGAATTTGTGTCTCAAGAAGCTTGCCAGTAACGCGAACGTGGTAAAGTGCACGCTAACGTTACGTTAACGTCACGAGCTCCCATAAAACATTTAATAGAGAGGGCCAAGGAAGTAGAGCTTTGTCAGTCGATTCGGTGTAGATGTAAGACAGGGTGAGTCAGTTCATCGATGCTGTTAAGATGGCGTTCGCCTAAGCCAAAATGGAAGAGAAGGTGACAGGTAATGGACCAACCATGCAACACTTTTTTCAACTTTGTTCGAAATTATAAATGCTTGCAGGGTCAACAACACATTTAGTACTTAGAACATGAGGTCGCTAAGTTCTTAAGGTCCGGTAACCGTGCTAGGACGCGACAGGAAAGGCCGAGACGAGACTGGCACTGAAAGCGCTCAGGAAGCATGACAATATTTGGAAAACACTGTTATGCGGGATTGTAGGTACGCACTTAAAGTTCGAAGTTTCAGTATGTGCCAAAATACCGCATTTGCACCGTTTTGGCTAAGTACCTCCGCCAAAAATTGCTGACCTACGCCAATGAGATAACTTTAAAACTTGCTCAAAATATTTTTCTCTCCTTTCCGGTCTTGGCGTTCTTCGACCGCTGGAATTACTTTATTAAAGCGGTGTAGCTGCTGTTGGCTGACTTTCCTTCAGTTGCAGAGAATAAAGCATTCATGAGCCACTTCAAAAAGAACGCCACAGAAGCAGAGCAGAAACAGAAGGCTCAACTGCCGTGACGAGCAAATCCAGCAGTGCCGCTCCGCCCTGGAGATAACTATAGCTTTCTGCTTCCAGACGCGAAGGAAGGATTGTAAGCGTTTATCGGAAGTTTTGCAGAGCTCCTTTAAGCGTGAAACCTCGGTAATACAAAACACATCAACTACCTGGGAATGACGATGGGGATCAAGATGCGCTGAATGAAACCGACAGTTAAATGACGCAATGAAGCATCTACATTTCTTCGTTTCGTATGCATACGATGTAAAGCACCCAACCACGCCACCATATGTGACGCGCTGTATAACACTTTGCATCTACTTCGTATTGATCTCCACTTGCTCTAATCGTGTCCCAGCTACATCAAAGCTTCATGGGGCCTCATATATCGAGCGGATAGCTGTAGACGTCGCTGACGGGAAATTAAACGAGTGGCCTCTCGTTCCGCAGTAGGAAGGCAGACGTCCTCGATGCCTGCGAACGTTCTCTACGAACGGCTATTGTCTTTGCGCGGACGTTTGCTTGGTGTCCCGCAAGGACCTTTAGTAAGCCGCATTCATCGCGGACCTCCATGTCCTGCAGCGTAATAACATTGGGCCGGGAATTAATTCGTCTGCGCCCTCGCCGCAAAAATATTGCGAGCTAGCTTCCCTTTCACGGAGACTGCAATGCAAGTGGGGCACAAACACCGCTCGATTGGCTTTGTTTACAGGACACTGGTGGGGATGATACATTGTCTTTCAAGGGATACATAAACTAGAAAATGCCTACTCACCTGCCCGCCTGCCTCCCTGCCTGTCTGTCCGTGCGTCCGTTCGTCTGTCAATCGATTCAACTGCGCAACGAAAAACAGGAGTAATGCTGATTACTCCTTGTAAACTTGTAATATAAATAGGCGGGAGTGTACCAAACTAGTAAACTGCCGCCACAGCTCCTACATGTCCACATTAGTCAGTGCAATGAAAACATCAAGCATATTGGAGGCGATATAAAAAACTACACGAACTGGACTACTAGAGTTATAATAATTGCGAATACACGTTGGATAGCTCTTTTCCGACCGAAATTTAAAAATGTTTAAATCGGTATTAAGAGACCCAAGGTAAAAGCTAGGTAAAAGCAATGCGAGCCTGGCCACTATGAAATGAATCGAAAAAAAATCTGGATAGCATCCCTATGTAGTTGAGCGCGAGGTGAGGGGAAAAACTGTGAGAGGTTGGCAGGAGTGACTCTAGAAGCTGTTACAATACAGGGGCGGAAGAAGGCTGTCATCTTTCCACGACATTCGCAGCGAGGCAAGCAAACCCGCAAAATAATGATAGCCTCAGCAAAGCAAAATGATGAGAGCCTCATCATTTTTTAGCTCTGCACATCTACAATTTCTATACTCCAAGATCTGGAGCACCCCGGGGATCCATTGAATTAGCTAACCTCGTAAGTGGAGCTATACTTCTCTCTCGGTCTCTCTAAAAAGTCGCCTCTAATGCTCCCACATTTCTTCAGGTGAAGTGAAATATAGTCATTAACCATAAATAAGTTTCAGGAAGGATGTTTTGAAACTATATTGAGCAAGTGGACATCTGTGAGAGCAAAAGAGGGCGAGCCAAGGATACAGCGGACGCTAGGGATTCGGCTTTGGTGACTATGCGTTGTTGCGTACACGGAGCGCCTATAAGTAAACCACAAGTCACTTGGCGAGAATCGCTTTGTGTCAGGGTCATGGTGAGATCTAGCGGAGAGCGGCCGCAGGCGATGGCGCCATGCACCTTTCAAGGAATAGAAGATTGAGTATAGATTCGCACGAAGGACAGGTGATAGCGTGCGTTTAGGCGGCCGCTGCCGAGACGCGCTCTTTTATAGCGCCATGGGAAAATTGGAGGGCAATGGTAGCACAGGCCAAACATGGCCGCCGACATCACCCTTTGAGAAGTGAGGCACACTCGGCGTGTAGTACGACCAGAGTCCTTGAATGCTTTCTAATTATTGGAAGACTTTGGTACTACCGGTACCTTTCTCTGAGTCCATGACGCACGTTGGCACGTGGTACGCTTTCTCAATTTCCACCACAAGCGAGCAAAAACGTGTTTCTGACGCCTTGTTCGCCAAAGCTTCCAACCTATACGGCGGGCATGGTCGGAAAGGACGGGCCTGTGTCCGGAACGTGGGGGCAGATTCTATGGTGCGTGGGAAAACTTCAAGAAAGTGCAATTTCTCATGCGGTTTCACGTAATTGGCTGCGCACGTAACAACGTCACAAAGAACTGCGCCTATCCAATCAAGGAACACCGCATCAGCAATCAGCCGCGTCGGAAGTTTCCCGGAACCGCAGAGGGTTCGGCCCCCCGTGCTGTTTTCCCCGCGGTCATGTCATGAATTTGGTACGCACACAGGCTTGGCGCCATGCCACGTCTAATACAAAAGGATGGCCTCTGAGCATTGCTGCTGTGGTAGAACAAATGCAGACCCGTTAAGGCCTACCGAGTTTTCTGCCAGACACGGTACTTGTTTACGTGGTGTTGCTCAACCATAGTAGCTCAAAGAGTTGCTTCCGTTGTTCCACGGGATTGTAGGGTTTTCGCTTCTATTCTTCTATTCTTCAAGAATAAAAAAAATCTGCGTTTACGCAAAAGTGCAGAAATGATTACGTAATTGCAATGGTTCTGCTTCCATGAGATTAGTGATCACCTCTAATAATATCAAAGACGAAAGCACGATAAAAAAGAATAAATGGATACCCCTGCCTCTCGCTCTCTCTTCTCCTCTCTCTCTCTCTCTCTCTCTCTATCTCTCTCTCTCTCTCTCTCTCTCTCTCTCTCTCTCTCTCTCTATCTCTCTCTCTATCTATCTATCTATCTCTATTTTTGTGTCAACCGGTCAAATTTGACTTTTGGCGCACTAATTGGCTTTCTGATAAGTCCTCCCGCTAACAAGTTCAACAAGTTGCCGCAATCATTATTTCCTTCCGCTGCTCAAACAAAGGTTGCGACATCAGCGCAAGTTAATAAAGGCAGCCAACTGGTCAGCAGAAAGCAAGCTCTCCACTCCACAGCCCGGACAAAAGCCCGAACATTACAACAAATACACAACAAAAGAACTGAAGTGTCGTAGGCATCGCTGCGTTTCGCAACAGCCGATGCAGGTTGTGGGGCTTTCTAAATCCCTCGTTCACGGCTTATTCAATGTTTTAGGCCATCGGTTCAAACATGGTTGCAACCGTAGCGTTAAAAGCGCCAGGTATAATTTCAGGAGGCTTTGAAAGTTGTTCTCTCTGTGAGTCTAGCGAACAATTAGCTGGACGACAGAAAAAGGGACCACACGCACACCACGACGTCATAAACCTCCGGCTGAAAGTGGAGCGCCAACAATAAAGGCGTGCTTAAAACAACCTTTTTAAAGGCCCTTGATTAGATCGCAACGAATTTTGTTTTGTGAAAATGAGGGAGGAAAGGTAGTGAGTGAGTCAGTGAGTGAGTAAACGTTTGACGGAGCCGGGCAAAAATAATTTATAGAGGAAACCGAAAAGTGGGTCGCCTTTTCTCAGTACGGAAAGCCGTCAGCTGGCGCCGCTTCTCGGGCCCGTCAGAGATCGAATGTTCGTGATCTTCAGTCCGGGAGGTGGTCAGTTAGCACTCCCACTGCTCCGCGCATGGGCGAGGAAGGGGCTTTGGGTTGTAGGCGCATTCCCACACAAGGTGGTACCTGAAGCACGGAGAAAGGCGGCATACGTTCGTCTTATTGAGTAGCGCTTTATGAAAAAAATATACATTAGCGAAACTCGGCAGGCTGTTTTCCTTGCGTGAATTTTTGAGCGTCACTCGTTTTATCAGAAGCCGTTTTCAGTGCCGGTTTAAGAGCGTTTCTGCCATGACAAGCGCCGTGTAAAAGAAAATATATATAAGCAAGACATTTTTAAACTGCTAGAACTGGTTGGCCACCTCGTACACGCCAACATTGTTTAGCGCATAGAAAATCTTGGGTATTTTTGACGCCGGACAGACATAAACACAACAGCGTTCTTTCATTTCAATGTTTATGTGGGGATGGTTTTAACGAATGTAGACAAAAACCCGAGTAAGAAAGGGCTACGTATTTTCTCGCTTTGCTGCAAATTTCGTCAAAAGACGAAAGTCTGTGCCGCCCCTGCAACGTAATAGACTCTTTCTCCCTCCTCCTATGCCAAAATAAAATTAAAATTCGCTTAATTTAATTCAATTATCTCAGGTATTTTTCCTCTTTTTACTCGCTGATATCTCTTTCCGCCACCCGTCCCGCCCATCCTGGTGTATGGAGTATTTTTAGGCTTGGGGAGCGATCAAGTTTCCAGCGGTAAAGCACGGTGGGGCAAATGAGAAAGTGAAAACAGGGTGATCTAGCAGCTTGCATGGAATGCCCCAAACATCAAAAAACTACCTTTGACGCAGTGCAATGCACTGCATCACTGTAATTGCACTGCAGCGCACTGCCTACGCCCTTCTTTCAAGGGTGGCAGTTCTGTATAAATGAATAAAAATAAATAAGTACGCAAAAAAAAAACAGATATAAACTTTCTCTTGCAAGACTTAACGCGTCCTCGGTTCACTTAACGATTGCCGGAACTCGCTTCCGGTTACTGCTTTGAGCTTTGTTGCACTGCGAGACGCTTTTTTGTTGGCGGAGAACAGAGAGGACAGTAGAGCACAAATCGAAAGATGAACAGAGGTAGAACTATCTTTGCGTAGGCGAAAAAAAATGGCGCAGCTTTCACTACTGGTGCAAGGCTGTAGAAACTGCAGGGCCGGCACGTCATTGCAGAGTGCGATTTCACCGAGGCAATCCCCCCACCCCTTACCCAACCCTCCATCACCCTTCCCACACCCCTTAACGAGCGATGGGAGACCTTGCTAACCAGCCCCGCCTTCGAAGACCAGCTCGTCCTGATCTCCAGGGGCCAGGCAGCCGCGGAAGCATATGGGTCCCGGGAAGAGGGAACCACTCCATCCGGCACGTAGTCGCCGCAATTTTGTGTAGCTAAATAAAGTTGTTCTCTCTCTCTCTCTCTCTCTGGGGGCCCCTCTCTCTTAATACATGAGCCTTCAAACCATTTGTTGCGTTGTGACCTCAAAGTTTGACGGGCGCCGGTGAAGCTTTTCGGAGACATGCCTAGGCTAGCGAAGCGTGCGCGATGCTCTCCACAGCTGCGCCAGCGGTTGCTAGCACCGCAAGATGACGTCATTGCCCCGCCAGTTTTTTTTTTTTTTTTTCGCGACGGACAGATAACGCTTGGCTCAAACTGCTGTTCTGTTAAAAGGCGCTGAAAAAGGGGTCGGTTTGGAAGATGAAGCCAACAGGCGTCGCAAGAGGGGAGAATTTCGCGTCTATAAGAGACGCAAGAAAGGGCGATAGCCGTCTTTTCCGAGGAGAACAACAGAAAAATGTCATCGAGTGCACTTTAACCGGACAAGGAAGACCGCGTAATTTTTTCGGAAACTGTAAGCTTAAACACTGTCCGCGCTTCTCTTGTCGAAAACGCTGTGGATTTAAAACAAGAGTAGGTAGCCGCAATTCTCACGAACTTTAAGGTCTTGTTACGCGAAGGGGTTTCCCTTCAAAACTGCGCACTTTGTTGGACGCAGCGCGAGGTATTGTTGGGAGAGTGCGTAAATCGATAAAAAAGGTGTTAGAAGAGGGGAGGGAATTGGCGGGCCAATGGAGCAAGATTAGTTCTGATAAAAGGAAGAGCGTACCAGACCTACCCGGAATCCCTAGCCTGCGGTAGGAAGACATTTCCAAATGAAGGCCTACGCTCGCTCTTCGAAACCAGCGACGCTACCCAGCAGTTTTTTCATGGCTAGTCTGTAAAAACAGAGCAACTAACGAAAGAAGACCGACAGCAGAAGACAATTGCGAGAAATGAAAAACCTGTCGCTCGACGACGGAGCCGGAATAACGCCAAGAGGGACAGGCGACCTTGAGAGTGTTTTGTTCACGTCCGTTTTTCCCCCTGTGTATATAGGGAGACCGGCATGAGGCTTGAACGCATTTACTCGTGCCGCGTGCCTGAAGGCCGAGACCGAAGGGAAAGCAGGAACTGTGAATAGCATAGTTCAGGCGAAGAACGTGGCCTGTCCGTCACCGGAGGAGCGGGAAATTCGAATGCGGAGTTCGAATCAAAAACAGCGCACGGAAGGAGACGAGGGTACGTCTCGTCACCGAGAATTGGACGCCCGATCTTGTCACGCCCCCTCCTCTCCACCGTTTACATTTCTTCTTTTTTTGCAGGCACTGATTTAACGCTGTCGCCGGGAGGAACAAACTGAATCAAGTATAAAGAGCAGAAGTGCGAAGGAAAGTTTGACATCCACGTAAATGCAGGAGAAATTTTTCTTCAACTGCGAAGTTTCTGAGAAAGCTGTATAGCTTTTCTTTGTAGCCTTCTGACTGCATTTAGGTGGATGTCAAACTTTCCTTTGCAGAAACTTACTCCACCTTGGGGATCTGATCGATTAACACCTGTCCTTCACTTCGAATTGTTGATGAATTCGCTCTCGTGCGCCAAACGACTAGCCTCTTGGTTAGCTCAGTTGGTAGAGGACTGCTGCGGTTAAGCGGCGGTCCCGGGTTCGAATACTGGACCAGGACAAATTGTTCTTCAACTGCGAAGTTTCTGAGAAAGAGGTATAGCTTTCCTTTGTAGCCGTATGGCTGCATTTAGGTGGATGTCAAACTTTCCTTCTCGGAAACTTACTCCACCTAGGGGATTTCCCATAAATCTGATCGATTAGAGAGCAGAAGTAGAAAAGCAGGCAAAGGAAACATTCTAACGACGGTGAGCGGTTTCGTAGCATACTTCCAAAAAAACTAGTTCACGAAGTGTTCTCCACGTGCGTTTTTGAAGTTTTTTGTAAAGTGAAAATGACATAAAAATGGAACACGAGGGAGGAAAACTGTTCATAGAAAAATGCCGGAAGCTAACACTAACGCGTAAAACTTGAAGAAAGCGAAGCTGTAGCAATCATCACGACCATCACGACAGTTTAAGTCCATGATTGCAGCGAATTTGCTTCTTCTTCGGTTCCACAGCGACCTTTACTCCATCGCTGTTGCTATACCGGCGAAGGAGAAGCAAATATTGGAAGCAGACCGGACGAACGAAACGCGCACACTTAAAGTAGGCGCCCGCACGCGCAACGTGTACCCTATTGTTCTGTGTCGAGCAGGTGGCGCGATTCCTCTCGCTGTACTCACAGCCGAGTGAGTAAGCCGTTTGACTCTCGGGTACTAACTCACGGTCGCTTCCGATTCAAAAAAGAAAAAAAAATACGGTCGTTGCCGATTGGGTAAGGCCGATTGCCGATCAGGCTCTGATCTACTAGACACAGGTTCGAATCCCTCTTTTCTTTATACGGTTATACTGAGTTCTGTGAAACGCTGGAATTAACGCATTGCTGGACAGCTTCGCTGTTGAATTACTATGGGCGGCCGAAAGCACGACCTACGGCTTGGATGGAAGACGGAGATGGCTAGGCAAAACTGAATGACCCCCGCTTTACGGAAATGGTGACAGGTTTGTTGTTGTTTTCTTTGCTCTTTTTCCCCCGCGCATTACGTTTTAGCTTTACAAGCTAACTGAAAGACAGCGTGAAAGGCAGTCACAATGTAAAGTTTAGTTGCTCAAGGCTTCAAAAAATACACAAGTCGTCACGGTCAACATAACCGTAGTACACCAAAAAGAAAATTTTGCCATAAAGCTAGATCACATGCAGCCGAATATCAACGTAGAATGTAAAACGAAAAATTCCTCCTGTGTAATTTCAAAGAATCTCCACACGTTTGATTTGATGTTTACTTTTTAGCCTGATGCAACAGTTATTCCTCGTTCAAGGACTTTGTGGGCAGCTGTTGCATATCAGTGTTGTTTTGCCTTCTTCCAGTAATGTTTCTGTTCGGTGTAACACATCGGCCTGCAGTGTTTTCTTACCTTTTTTTCTGCGTACACGGCGCGGTGGCTTAGTAGGTACGGCGTTGTGCTGCTGAGAAGAAGGACGCGGGTTCGATTCCTGGCTGCGGTGGCCGCCTTTCTGATGGAAGCGAAAAGCAAAAACTTCCGTGTGTTCGAGATTTTAGCGCACGTTAAAGATCCCCAGGTGGTAAATCCAGAGCCCTCCACTCCGGCGGGCGCCATCGCCTGTGTAGCGCCGGCGCGTTTAACCCTGCACTGAATACGTTCTTTTCTTCGGGATTTCTTTAGAGACAATCACCACAAACCGGAGAGTTTGCAACTTTGTTTGGCGGAGCATACTATAACGTAGTGTAATCAAAAGTGTGTTTCAAACACTTTTCCAGGAATAATTAAGTTACAGCCACGCCGTTAAACCTGCCTGTATTTATGGACAAAGTCAACGTAAACAACTTGTAGACCGTGTTTCCTCTAGAAACAGAGTGTGTGAACAGATAAAAACAACCGCTAGAACGAGGGGTAGGGGGTACGGCAATTGGTTCTTCCTCCATTCAAACAAATGCCTTCAATATTAGCGTCCTGGCGGTTAAGAGCCCGTAAAACAATTTAGTTCGGAGCCGCCTTTGGCCAAGTGGTAGTAAAAGGCATTTTCAGTATCAACTCCAGCCCGAACTGTTGATTTGGAAAGCTTGGAGCGGCCTCGGGCGCCGGTTTATGGGGAATAATTTACATATATGGTAATGAGCGCCGACTCGAAATGTTTCTGCAAAGTTTACAAGTACATATATACAAAAAGCCTTAGGCTCACCACACGCGTTGTAGTCTTTCCCGTGAGAGAAAATAAAAAAAAGCTTGCATAATCAATTCGTAACAATGTAAATGAACAGCTTTTTGTAAATTTCTTGCATTCCTTGCCGCCGACTTTCGTTCTAGTGTGATACGGGGCGAAGTAGGGAAAGTAAACGGTGAGCAAGGGCAAGTGGAGAAAGTTATAGGAAAGTTTCTCAAAGCCGGACGCACTCGTCTTTTATTAAAAAAAATCTTCAGTGCTAGAGGCGCCTAAAGGCCTCCTCTGCTGGTTGCTCGTAATGTTTCGTCTCTTGTGTGTGCTAGAGAGAAGTGAGCGTACTCCGTTTTTATTTTACAACGCTGGCACGAGCATCAACTAAATAGTTCTATTGAAACGGCGTAGCGGATAAACTGTCAAATACGCAGTGTGGTTCAGGCGCTGTTGATTTTGACAAGGGGTCTACTTGACGTGCTTCAGTGTTATATGGCGCTTCAGTCGTTCTGAGCTACATCAACATGAGCCCACCTATTTCCCCCGATTTCTCTTCGTTTTTCTCTGTGTTGGGGGCACATCTGTAACCAATTATTCTTTCCTCGCTTTTGTTTTTCATGATCGTACTGTATGCTGTAAAGAAATGGACGGGCGAACAGAAGGCAGAGACCGGAGGCCACCGTTCCGAGCTGCCACTTCTTCTTTCTATCTTTATTTCTCTTCATCTTAATCTACATACCCCCCCCCCTCCACCCCCCAGAAGATGCAGGCCCAATCCTACGAACCCTTAGTTCAATATCCTCCACCTGCAGGATCCTCCACCTGCAGGATCTACAGAAATTGCAATTTCTAGATGCCTCTGTCTCAATGAGTGCCGATCATGGAAGTTCGTTTCCGTCACATCGTCAATGCCGTAGAAAAGCTTGATGCAGTTTAGTGCTGTTTTCTTGGTCGACTTTTCCTCTGCGACCACCTCGTGTGGATGAAGCTTGAAGTCCTCCTTGAAGAGCTCCTGCCCCAACTTTTGTCTCGGTAGTTTGGGTTGAGGCACCGGTTGAAATTTCTCACGACTTGGTACAGCCTTTTCTTTCGGACGTGCTTTCACGAAGGCGAGGACATTTGCAAAGAGTCGTTTTCCCCGCCCCATTCGGTTATGCTATGGTGGTACTTCTTGCAGTGTTTTGGTGTTACCTTGCTGTCCGAGCAGTCTTCAAAGCCGATCCTGTATTCACGTGCACGGGCTACCTTTCTTCCCCTCCATTCACGTCAGTCTGGCGTAAAGCTGGGATTTTGTACCACGTTGTCCAGCTGAAACATCGGTAAGGTCAGCGTTCGGAGCGTTCCGTTTGATCATCCTTGAACGCTGGTTGATTCGGTCCGTGAAGGCTCACGAGCGGATGATCATTCTTCATTCGGGTAGCTTGAACATTCCATTCCCGGTGCTGCTCCGGCGGGGACGTTGGTCGGTTGTTGGAGTGTTTCACCTTCTTTTTCCATGGATTTGAGCTGTAGCACCTCCTGGCGGGAGGACATTTTTCGGTCAGTCACTGCATTGTTGCTCGGCGACCCGCTCTTGTTAAGTACAACGGACATCATTCCGTCCTTTGGGATCGAGTACGACTGAGACATGGTACTTCGCAGCGCTTCAGCGATGGTATTGCGACATGCTCCGCTGCCGCCTTGTCCGTTATTGGCTTGCTGGAAACGTCCGTGATAGACGTGCGTCTTCGAATCTGTGATAGCGTGCGGTGCTCATACCGGGTCGACCGTTCGATGCGCAATGGAGTACTTCCCTGCTGATGGGAAGAGTGCTCCGGAAGTTACCAACGCTTCCCGTTGATCAGAAACCGGAGGCACAGGCTGGAAAATTTTTCGCTGCCGGTTCCTCCCTTGTGCGGTGCAGAAATCTTCCCGTAGACAAAATAGACGGTTCCGGGGGCTTTGGCTGGCGACTCGGCTGCTGCGTGTCCCTCCCACAGTTCAGCATCGATTGGCTCCCTCGTTGGCGTCGGCTGGAAGTTGAGCAGCCGGGCTCCACCGGAAATTTCTTGAGGTAACCGTGTGATTCTAGTCACTGGTGCTTTCAGAAGGCGTTCTAACCGTGGTTCAAGTGAGATCATCTCAGAGCGAAGATCGGCAAGCATCTTGGTGGCCACGTCATTGTGGTGGACAAGAGCTTCGAGCCCGGTATCATCCGCCACAACACATGCTGCAAACTCACCGTAGATTCTGACGATCTCGGCGTTGCTAGCAAAGAGTGTATCATTTCGATTCGTCGTCTAGCATGCGGCGAGCCTCCTTTAGCTGTCTCACCAGCCGGGGTACTCTCGTCGAAAGGTTCATCTTCAAGCGCTCCATCATTGTGGCGTTCCTCTCTTCACCCGTGTCGTTCAGGGCAACACGTGCCAAACGATTCGCCCCCCAGTCGCAGCGTGAGGAGGACGTGTAGACCAAATATTATGCCTACCATTTGTGCGTAGAAACAAAAGACGTTTCTGCGCGGGATTTCGGCACCAAATGCAAAGAAAGGGACGGGCGAAGAGAAGTCATAGACCGGAGGCCATCGTTGGTGGTGGTGGTGGTTCCAGTTCAATGGCGCGTACCCACTCAGGGGGATTGGCCAGGAAATGGGCGCCTTACCGAAAGAAATTAGGTAATTTTTGAAGGGAAAGAAAAAAAATTTTAATTATTAGGATGGATTAGCAGTAGATGAGTAGAGAAATAAAAGTAAGGAGATTAGAGAAAGAAAGAAAAAAAAGGTAACAACGAACACCATTTAATGAAAATTGGAAGTAAGAAACACGAAGAAAGTGGTACAGACGAAGCAGTGAGCTTGGCGCGCATATTCTTGTCAAGAAAATCCAATTAAGCTAAATACTGTCTAGCACGGCAGACATCCTGATTCCAGGATGAATGAGTGCAACGCACTGCAAAGATCCCCGTGGCAGAATCCCAGTTCCTTCGCCCCGAATGACAAAATAACTGTAGCAGACAGCGGGAGGTTTAGCCGGCTGCATGTACTTTCTAGGTATCTTCGTCTTATCGAGGAGAACCGTCGGCAGGAGAAGAAGAAATGGTCGATTGTTTCTGGTTCTTTGCAAAAGGCGCATAACGGCGACAGGGCCAGATTAGAGCGGTGCAAGTAATAATTTAAATTTGGCACGCGACAGCGAAAGCTAGTGAGGGTTACTTCACAAGCTCGCGACTGGCTTATGCTGCACTTCCATGAGTACCGGAGGTGCTCGAGCTCCGAGTCGTCGTAGGTAGAATCAGGCAGACTTTGGAGTAAACACAGCCTTCGAAAGCGAGCCGAAGTTATGAGGGAAATGGGCGGCAGAACCTCCACTACTGGACCGCCCAATGCCATTCCCGCCAGAGCATCCGCCGATTCGTTAAGCCAGATACCTGCATGTCCAGGTACCCAGACCAGACGAAGTTCACGAAGGAGGAAGGCGATAAAGAAGCAAGGGACTCGACGTAGGGGGGATGAAGTTGAAGAAGTAAGGGCAGAACAAACAGAAAATGAATCCGTGAGAATTATTTCCTGTCGTTTCGAAGAACCAAGCTTACGAAGGGCCAAGACTATTGCGAGAAATTCTGCGTGGAAAGATGTAGTAAAGTTAGGGAGCCGGAGGGAAAAGGCCCAATCTAGACCGGGAGAAAAAATACCTACGCCTGCCCTCTCCTCCGGACAGAAGCATCGGTTGCAACAATGGCGTGGAATGGGAAACCGTTCAGATGATCCTGTAGGAGGCCTGTTAAAAGGTTCAGAGGGAGTAATTTCGCGTTAGAGGGAAAGATTTCATCAAAGAAATATCGAAGTGCGACACTCTGTCAAGTAATGGAGCCGACAAGAGGGCCACATTTAATGGGCCAAGCAGAGATTGTACAAAGACCGCCTGTGGCGTTTGAACCGCGGCCATGAACTACCGAAGAACAATGAAGGCCATGTAACGAAGGCAGTTTGCGGCCTGGATATGGGCGATTCCATGACTCGTAAAAATGCATCTACGGTGAGGGCATGCATGCGTGAGACTAATTGAGGAATACGGGCTTCCATGTATAAAATTTTAATTGGTACATAATGGGGAAGACCCAGACATAAACGTAGAGCTTGTCTTTTTGAGCATTATCAACGGGCGAAGTTTGTAGTGGGGACTCCCGGAGAATAGCACACATCCAAATTCTAGAATTGGCCGGACGTACATTTTGTAAATCATTAGTAGGGTGTCATGCGCATGCCCAATCTTTTGTGACTTAGCCCTCTCAAGAATGACACGGCCCGAGCCCCTTTAGTAGTAATGTAATCTATGTGTGGACGCCAATTGAGGGTATATTCGTACAAAATTCCCAGATATTTTAAGGAATTGACCTGAGGAATGTCCTGTTGCCGGCAACTAAGAGATATGTAGACTGGGCCAGCCGCTCACTGGAAATGGAAGCAGAGCACATTTGTTCACGTTTAGGGTCAAGCGAAGGCCATCCAGCCAAGCCTCTAAGGCGCTTAAATACGACTGCATACGCCGATACAACGTGTGTATATCCCTGTCTGAAGTGAAAAAA
This sequence comes from Haemaphysalis longicornis, assembly GCA_013339765.2. Taxonomy (NCBI): domain Eukaryota; kingdom Metazoa; phylum Arthropoda; class Arachnida; order Ixodida; family Ixodidae; genus Haemaphysalis; species Haemaphysalis longicornis. Next base: position 17,218,865 of record CM023458.1, read on the forward strand.
GCAATATCATCCGCGTAAATATACACCTGAATGTTTGGATTTACCGGAACCGAGCTCATTAAAATATTGAACAGCACGGGAGAGAGAACGGAGCCCTGGGGAACACCTCGAGTTTGACTGTATATTGGAGAGGACAGGCCCTGCTGTGAACAAAAGAATTTTCTATCCGACAAAAAAGTGCCAATCCACGAAACAATGTAGTCTGGAAAATGATAACGCTGTATTGTTTTTCAAAAAGAATTTGGTATTCAACGCTATCGTAAGCTTTAGCAATATCCAGGGTAACCAACACGCCCACTTCTTTACGTTGGCGTGCCAGCTGAATGCGACTCTCCAAATCAATGTGGGCCGACCAAATTGAGCAGCCAGGCCTGAATCCTATCTGTTTAGGGTTCAAGACGTTCTCGCGTTCTAAAATGTTTTCAATTCGATGTAGCAAGATTCTTTCTACTAGTTTTACAAAATTCGATGTGAGGGCTATGGGTCTGATATTATCTAACGCGTATCCAAGACCTTGTTTTTTAAGGAGGGGGACGATCTTTGCCAGCCGCCACTCAATTGGAACCCATGAATGCTGTAGGGAATGGTTAACCACTTGTAGCAGTGAGTCGGGACACTCGTTGAACAAGAGTTTTAGCATGTGGGCTGTAATACCATCCGGTCCAGGAGCCGCATCAGGGACACGGCTCAGCCCTCACCAATCTCCTGAAGGGTCACCTCCTCAAAGTTGTCTTGACAGAGTCTCGTAAGGACTGGTGGGTAATGCCGAAGTGAAACGTGCATGTAAGCCCTGCGCAATCTGGTTAATAAAATCCTGGATTTCATCCGGGAGCTGATAACTGATAACGATCAATGTTTTGCTCTGGAGGAGCCACATTCCAACTGCGCAAAAATCGAAATAGGTTTCTTTTTTTCCGTGGGTCCGAGAGTAAAGCAAAGCGGCGCGACTTATACTCCTCTTTTGCCTTATTGATAGTCCGCCTAAATATAGCGCGGATGAATTTGAAGCTACTCCAGTTGGCAGGGCACTGATTACGGAGCAGTCTTTTCCACGCAGCATTTCTGCGTCTGTGTGCATACGTACACTCCTCGTTCCACCACGGGCTGATCGTATCCCAGTTACCGAGACTGTGAATTTGGAACTCACTGCTGCATCATTAATCGAATTTAAAACCTCTGCGGCCGTATGCTCTTCATCCCCTTGGGCCATCGTAGACAGGGCAACTCGTAATTCCTTAGCAAAGCGGTTCATATTTACGAATGCGTGTATTTTGCGGCTGGGAGTACGCACGGGGCATAAAATTTCGAAAAGCACAGGAACATGATCACTGTTGGTTGCATCCGAGATTGTTTCCCAATTGACTACCAAGCCTGGCTTTGAAAGAGTCAAGTCCACAGCCGAGCGGGATTGACCCCTCACGCAAGTTGCCGCACCAGAATTGTAGCATGCCATGTTGTTGTCACCAATCCATTCCCACAACCGCCGCCCACAGGCATCTGTACGGAAGTCCCAGGATACATGGTGAGAGTTGAAATCACCTGCGAGAACGCTGTGGGGTTTGCAGGAAGCGAGGGCTGCGTCCAATGGTCTCGTAGATATTACTCCAGATGGGAAGTATGCGTTCATCACAGATAAGGGAGCAGTATTCGGGAGATAGAGGTCAACCCCGAGGATTTCGCAGTCTCTTGTCGACAACGTGAACGAGATTGACGCCCTGTGGAAAAAGGCGGTTGAAATTAAAATTAGCAACCCTCCTCCCCTACCTTGGCGATCCAAGCGAAACGATCTGAAGTTGCGAACAGCGAAAGATTTTGAAGGAGATAGCCACGTTTCCTGAAGCATAATAATGTCCGGGGATAGCGTAGAAATTTGATGCGAAAGATCAGGAGACGAAGAGATTGCAGAGCGGCAATTCCATTGCAGGACCCGTATCCGCCCTATGGCGACTGGAGCTCTGCCGAAGCGATGGCCTCTTTTAAGATGTCTCCAGATTTTAATGTACGAGTCATGCCCTTCTTAGTTTTGGATTTAGGACCCTTGGCTGTTTTAGCATCTGCGGGAGAGAGAGTCCTCTTGTTTTTGTATTGGGAAGTTTCAATACTGAGTTCCATGTCAGAAGAGCTTTCATCAGAGGAGAGAGGAACCTGGGGGGCACTCGCGATGGCAGCAGACTGGGCTGGGTGGTTAATCTCGGCCTCTAGGGGCGCTCCAGCTTTGTTCAAGGAAGCGCTGGCTCCGGATGATTTGTTATCCTGGCGAACCTGCACTGAAGGAGTGGCAGTTGTGGGGAAAGAATGAACTGAATTCACGACCGGAATCTGGGAGACAGAGGAAGCATGGAGGAGAGGAAAAGCCTGTATAAACTCTGAAAGCTTTGTCGTCAGTAGCTGCATTTGGGCCAGACACTGAGACATTGTTAAAACCAGTGGCTCTACATGCTTTGCTACTGCCTTCTCCGCAGCCGTGTTCATCATGTTGGTCAAAGTCGACTCCGTTAGAGGGGTTTGCTTGGAAGTGACTCCTGCGTAGCTAATCGAGCGTTCTTTGACAATAGCTACAGTTTCCCCGCGCGAGCACCGGCGCTTCTCAATGATTTCTACAATGGTCTCTTCCTGAGCACGTGCCGCACAGCTTACTGAGTCTGCCGCGTGAGCCTCCCCACAAAGACAACATTGAACATCTCCAGTGCACTCAGAGTCCGCGTGCCCTTCCCCACTCCGACGGCATCGAGCCGTTGATTTGCAGCCTCCCTGGCTGTGCCCGTATCGCCAGCATTTGTGGCACTGTAATGGCCGAGGTTTGAGAGGTTCAACCCGAATCCGAGCTGCCACTTCTCTCTCTCTTTCTTCCTCTTCATCTTCTTACATATACTGTTGTAAATCACACAACATAAGCTCACATCCGTCTGTACTGGACTGGAACGTCACATGCGCATTAGTCAAGATTTAGTTTGTATTTATTTCTAATTCCGCGTTTCTTTGGGTTGACGAAGATTCCAGAACTGGTCGACTTCCGCCTGTGCGTTATTTCGCATGACTCCTCTCCAACCATTTGTGCAATTTATACATAAAAGAAAGCTTTACAGGCCACTGGTTGTAGTCGCGAATGGCCTACTTCTCCCTCACTGAAATTTCGGAAAGGGAGGGTTGGATTCCGCGTCACTCGCGAGACCGTGCGACATCATTTTGGTGAGGACCAAATTTTCCTTTCAGAGAAGGCAGCTATCATTTGCACTGCGTAATTGAACTATTTCAGGCCGTTCTCCGAGGAGAAAATTCTGTGTGGCTGGCCCACTCTATCAGCAGCGCACAATTGAAGAAAACATGCTTACGCTTCGACCGAAAGACGGACCCACACAAACAATGGTAGGGACGTTGATTTGAGTTCCGTACAGCTACACCTAACTCTTCCTATTTGCTTTTTGTATTTGCTTTTCCTCTGCCTTCTTTCTTCATTTCTTCACGTGTGCGAGATAGCAAAGTAACACTGCGGAAGACTGCCCCGTTTCACTTATTTCTATCACCCACCTCCCCCACCCCTACTAACAAAGATGCATCTTAAACTATAAATTGCGAAAGTCCGGCAATGGTTATTGGTTCTCAACAAATTATTCATTATTATAGGAGAAAAGAAGGGGGGAAGTGTATGCAGGTATGCAAAATGTTGAACCAGCAAACTGCATTCTCTTTGTGGATTTCCGGAATAACAAAGAGGAAAAATAAGATATCTGGAGCGACAGTGCTTGTTCATGCCTGATGGAAAGGAGGTAAACGCATCGAAGCCGTTTCATTGAATAATTGGCTCATGCGTACAGTTTCTTCGGCGGGCACCAGGTTGCGTTAATGCTGAGGCTATTTATTTTCTCAGGGCGCCTCCGTCAGCCAATTAACTAAATTCTAATAAGTACTTGTGAGACAAGTCTTGAATACAATTCCTCTGGACACGAATAAACCATAGAAACGAAGAGATCCAGATCCATAAGGGTCCTATCGATTTATAACGAATAAATCCCGGAGTTGAATTCTTAGGATTGAGTCTGGTTTGCTGCGTTTTTTTCGGAAAGATACCAGTGTATAAATCTACAAACAAGGGAAATCATACGCTTCATATTCCGCTGGTTACGTTAGTCATAATTTCCGTGAAACGGAGCTGTCCTTTGCTCTGTGTGGACGTACATCCAAAGTATACAGTAAAACATGTAAACCTTTGAACACGGGCAGTCCTAATGCTTCAAAGGATCGAGTGACTGTTTGATTAATGCATTGATTGATTGATTGGTGGATGGATTGATTGATTGATTGATTGATTGATTGATTGATTGATTGATTGATTGATTGATTGATTGATTGATTGATTGATTGATTGATTGATTGATTGATTGATTGATTGATTGATTGATTGATTGATTGATTGATTCAGGGAGCGCAGGGAGCGCAGGCACTCACACATGGCCACATGTTAACATTTCCAGTAACATTGGCTGTTTATTCAACAAGATACGCCTCTTTATTTTGTAGCTACGGGTTACTTCATACCACCTGCCGATGCTAACACGCGGAAAAATTTCGGTACACACGGGTTTTTTTTTCGGCCTCCACGGATAAAATCGCTTTTTCATGTATGAATCTAATTCGCGACATCGGGACACGCAGCGTCAAAATTCAGCCAGTGAACCACCGCGCTGGGCTGAATGCAAGAGAAGAACCCTAACATCCTAACGAGAGCCTATCCGTGAAAATAGCAATATGACTTTCAAGTAGACACAATATTTGGCTGTTGCGGTTCACTACAAGTAAAAAAAATGTCTTCAATTACTCGATTGATATACTTGAAGGTAAATTCGCCAAAAAATGACACCTTGTCGCTATTGGTCATTACCTAGCATTACTTGGTTATAGTTTCTTCGGGTATAACCTGTCATGCACCATCTAGAGAAATTTTATCAACCGCGCAGAGAACGGTTCACAGTCTAAAAAACATCCCTAAAAGCAAAAAAAAAACCACCTGGGGACCTTCGAAAATTTTTATCAGACGGCCTTCATTGCCTCTATAATAACTTCCAGCAATACATTAGTCTTTTAGAGGTGTAGCCTAATTTAAAATGATCGGCGTACGCTTGATTTTTTTAAGCTTAGCTTTTTACCTCTACCCCCGAACAGTTCTGTGGTGACCATTGGTGTCAACAGAAAATTCCCGGGAAAAAATAAAAGAAGTTACTGCTACCGCCAGGTATCGAACCTGGAACAAATAGAGAAACGGAACGAGAGAAAGTTGTCTTACGGATTGAGCCACGAACCTACGCGGAGACGGGGGAGACAAACGGTGCCCTTACCGATCATGTCTTCGGGTTTACACTCTGCGTTCTCGCTGAATGACCTCTTGCGCCGCTGTGCGCTCCGCCCACGGCACGTGTAGCAGCCGTGTGTGCGCCTTGCGCATGCGGTAGGAGGTAGAAGTTCGTAAAAATAAAGGAAGCTCACACCAATGTTGAAGGGTCACGTTAGTTTTGCACTGCGGCGAAATCAACGGGACCCCTCGACGTTCCTCAAAATGACAAAAATTCAGAATCAGAAATCGTGAGTATACGAACCCAGGGCTCTCGTAGAACCAAAATTTCGCACACTAAGCCAAATGATTGAGAGTGCACGCTTTGCCGGAGCACTCAGTCAGAAGAGATGGGCCCAGAGGTGTCCCAGCTGTCTGCGAAAAGCGTGATATACGCGAATGGGCGTTCTTATTTTTTCTGGACGTGACATATTGGGTCCAATAATTTTAGGGCTTGAACACGCGTCACTGAAGGAGCGCGACTAGTAACTCTCGCTTGTGACAAAACACCTTCCAGGTAAGAAGGCTTCGCTCCCATCCTTGCACAACCACTTCCTTCTCTTGTCGTTTCTGTGGTAATGTATACTTGGTTTAGCTTTAGGTCAATCAATCAATCAATCGATCAGCCAGTCAATAAGATTTTCGCGCTATCTGTCGCTCGTGACGGACACATTCCAGATAAAATGGCGCTGGTCGTGCTTTCACCCCACTGCATTATTTACCCTCTCCACTCGTTTTTCTGGCGACGTGATTGGCAAGCTTTGTCTCCCTGCCTTGCAAGATTTGGTTTGCACCCTAAAAGAGCAGCCAAATGCATAGGGTTTGTTTTATTATATCCGCAAGCCTAAACAGGTTGGATTGAATTTTTTACTTATTTCTTCGAACACGCCGTGGTTCTATTGGTTTCATTAAGACAGTACTTTATATCGAAAAAAAAAATAGATGATACCTTTGTGCGAAGTCACTTGTCCCGCTGTAATTGTTAGTATTAATAACAGATGTGCTGTAGGCGGACGCTCAGAATAAAAAAAGTGACCTCAAGAGCGTTATGATCACCATCTACAAGTAGATTCCCTCGCTTCAGAAAAAATAATAGCACGGTCGGATGTCGCAAATGAAGTAGTCGGGGGAGGTTGTTAATGAAAAAATTCAGCATCGCTCCTCAAAATAGCATCAAGCAGCTCAAAGAGGACCATTAAGTAATCTTCACACTTCACACCTCACACTCACTAAACTTCACACCAGTGTAATTTTTTATGCAGCACGAACCAGATTTTTATTCTTACTGAAAACGATAAAAAAAGTCACACCCGTGGCGAATGATGACGTCAATATACGCAATTGAATTTCTCTGTTCCGATAAGTAAATAAATTTGAAACCTTCGTTACACGTATAACTCGATTTAAAGGGTAGACATTTACCTAATGCAGTGAGTGCAGTGCGAGTTTAACAATAAAATATACAATAAATAGAAAGCCATGAAGTTAGCTATGTTAAACTGCAGAATTTTATCCATTTTTTTCTCTCCTCTGCACTTGCCGGAACGACGAAAAAATTTTCGTGCGCGTCATGTTTCCGTTCTCGCTATGAAAGAAAATCTCTCCTGCACTAAACGCCCCCCTTCCAAAAAATAAAAAAGAATGCATCTGTAAGGGCGCAGCACAGTGACGTCCCGGGCTGCTTGACCAAGAGCTGTTTCTGAGAACAGCGCAGTGTCGAGGCGGGTAGACTGTTTAGACACTTGTCGCTATGGGAGGCCAGTGCTTTTGGCGACCAAAGCGGTCCGAAAACCAAGCACTCTCAGTAGAGTGCTTCGGTGGCCCTTATTCTTCAAAAACCCATTTTTGGCTGCCGTGCTGCAAGATGAATGTGCAGCCACCGGAAAAAGAAAAGACATGAAGCCTTTTTACCTCTTTCACATATAAATAACCTTTCCTACATTTGCATTTTTCTGAGCGGCACGTCTAAAAGCTGCGAGGAAAGCATTAGGCGCGACATTTGTAGAAAAACAATGGCGTCATTGGGTGTGGTCCTTTTTTTATTTTGAAATGACAATTATTTGTTCGCTTACATGTCAAAAGAGAAGTGAAACATAGGAGCATACAAACGTAAGACAAAACAAGGCCGCTTGCCTGCACAAATATTATTAACTGGAGTTCCATAGAGATAACAAGGGAACAAGTATTGGCACAAGGCCAATCGACCTGAATGGTTGCTGTCGGTTAGGTATATTCTACCCAGCTCTGGTATTTGAAGCCCAGCAAGAAACCTGCAGATTCCCGCTGCAAGCAGGTCTGCAGACTGGTGTGAAAACGGAGAGTGTTAAATGCAGGAATTTATGATAAGGAAATTTCCGGACGAAGTGCCTGCTTGTGCTCAGCTGTAGAGATGCGAGCGGTTGAAAAAAAGCATTAAAAAAAGCTTCCTTCTTCGTTTTTTTTTTTTTTTTTTTTTTGCAACCAGGATAGTACTGAAAATGCCAGTAATGCCAGTAAGCTTAAGTATCTCGGGGTCACAATACCCAACAATTTGAACTGGAACGAGCACATTGATAACATCTGCGGATCTGCTCAACGCAAACTCGGTCTGTTAAGGCGAAAGTTTAAAGATGCTACACCCGAGGTAAAACTCCAGGCGTACCAATCAATTATACGGCCTACACTGGAGTACGCTAGTATAGTGTGGGATCCGTACCAAGTGGGTTTAAAGGGACCCCGAAAAGCTTTGTGAAGGTGACAATCAAATGCATTCAGGTGGTAGAACACATAACGGGGGATTTTTGAGCCAACTGTCAGCCCCATACGTTGTACGGATAATTTGTAAACAATTTTTGAAAATCGCCTTTCTCAGTCGACGAGCGCTACTCCGCAGGGACCCGACCGCGGCTGACGCAACGGCGATCGCGGCTGACGCAACGGCGAAGGCGCCCCCTGATTCGCCCTATCGCCGGCGAGGTCGGCCGCCGGCGGCGTCACTGCCAATGGCTTCCGGCTGCTCTTCCTCCTTCCTGTGCTACCCCGAGGCAAAGGCGGCAAAGGCGGGTCCGCAGTGATTCACGCGTGCCTAGGCGCAGGAATGTAGCTAGCGCAGAACGGAAGTCGAGCGTCGCGATGTCACATGGCTATTCCCATTGTTTCCAGCTGCTATGAAGGAAGCAGGGAGGGAGGAGGAGTCGATCGGCAAGTGGGGAGAGGTGCATTTAATTGCTTCTGGCACAGCTAATACTGAGTGTAGATCAATAATTCCAACGGCATTGCATCGCTATATTGGTGCTACGCGACAATACAGGCCTTTTGTAACTTGTAGAGAAGGCTTTTCTGGGTCCCTTTAATAAACAAACTGGAACGGATTCAAATGCTAACTGCAAGGTTTATCTTCGGTGCGTACCGAAGAACGCAGTCTGTATCTGCATTATTATCTCGTGCCGGTTTTCCCGAACTCTCAGCGCGCAGAAAAATAGCTAGACTTAACTTCTTGTATCAAATATAATATAATAAATTCAACTTGGATTCCAAGCTATACGTGTACCCCCCAGGACGAGTATCGCTACTAACAGGTCACTCTCATGCTGTAAGGCCGTATGTGCCACGCGTTGATGTCTTGAAATCTTCTTTTCTTGTAAAAATTACAGTCGAGTGGAACAACCTTGATGCAGATGTATTCATTGACACACCCACAACTGAATCGTTTGAGCGTAAGCTGTCATTCTGCGTTCTCTGAATGCGTTGTTTGTCTATCGCGGAACTGGTGTTACATGTTTGTGGAAAATTATTTTCCTCCCACCCCTGTAACAGCCCGCAAGGGCTAACAGTATTGGAAATAAATAAATAAATAAATAAATAAATGAAAAGTACATGCTTCTCTGGGGAAATTTGTCGTGATGCGACCACCCTGCAGTGAGGGAGAGGCTTTCTGAAATCGATGACTTGATGCAAAATCGTGCGTAGATTTAGGGAGCGCAAGCTCGGATGTGGCTTGTGTGATGAAGCATGTAACAATTATATACTTTTCAGTGTTCACGGAAAAATTTATCTGGAATTAAAGTTTCTTAATGGGTTTGAATCCGAAAGCCAGCGATCATTGAAGACTTGTCTGCTGCATCGTGTTTGCGGGGCCGTCACGTTCGCATGATATGTGGCACGCATCAGGAAAATTCTTGTTCAATCCTGGCACAACACCGGGTTAGGGCTGTAGTTACCACACATGGCGGTGGTGTATCTTAAAGACCGAGGTTCCAATCCCATTTGTACCGAAATACGTTTTTACGTATATTTTCAGTTGTTTTCTTTTTACAGCAGACGCAATTTGATTTTATGCGTGTAGTCACCAGAAACTATGGTCGATTCTCGCATTTGATGAGAAATTTAAGGATTTAGCCTCATGTAGTATGTCGAATTTCTTATAGATTGGTGAGGAATCGTCTTCTTTCAATTTTTTATATGTCTCTGAAAAAAGCATGAAAGAACCCTGTTTCTCACGCCCCATAAAATTTCATAAAAATGTCTGCTGAGCTGGTTCCAAATCGCAATTTTTGGGTGGCGTTTGCCAAGCAGAAATTGCTATTACGTCCTTTTAAGCTTCCGACAGTCATTCTATCTTTAGTGCGCAAGCTCTGAGCGTGTCAACCGTAACAGTTCCTCAACCCTGGAGACTGTGCACGTAATGTGACGCTTAGCCCAGTGTTCAATATTCAGAGATGGCACATACCAGAGATGGTAAAACGTACAACGCTCGATAGAACGGCTATTCATCTCATTCTTTTCAGTTTGTCAATTCTGTTCGATCGATCGATCGATCGATCAATCGATCAATCAATCAATCAATCAATCAATCAATCAATCATCAATCAATCAATCAATCAATCAATCAATCAATCAATCAATCAATCAATCAATCAATCAATCAATCTCATTCATTACCCAACCTTCGTCTTTCTTTTGATCAACGCTTGTTCAAAAAACCCGCCTAAAACATTGCTTATTTAGGAGAAAAAATCGGCCTGACGCGTAAACATCCTCAGAATACGGTCCGAAGGTCCGCGCACTTTCTGTATGGTACGCGTCGTTCTAACCACCATAGAGATCACTCTTAATAGGCCACGGCAGCACAGAAATTACACGCATAAGAAAAAGCTGTGTGAAGAGTGTAGGTGTAATAAAAGTTTCCACGTTCTTCGAATGCGCACTTGGATACAAGTACTCATGATCTGCCAGGCGCAAAAAAAAGGCTCTTTTTTTTCTTCCTTGCAAATAACGATGGTGGCGACTTCGCCAAGCAACTTCTTAAGAATAACCTCAAAAGCTCCCTCACAAATTGAGGACTTACGAAAACGCCCTAACCGATCGTTAAGAGGGGAGAGGGGGGGGCAAGGGGGGGAACGATGTAGGTACGTATTGCAGAAACAAGCACAGGTAACAGAAATCCCCGATGTTTTGCGTTCCCCCGCCATGAAGTGCCAAGGATGCGTTGGGTTAATATAAAACATAAAAAATACGCCCATCTTGTCCGCAGCCGTCGACGTACTTGAGAAGACTCACAGGAATTATTAACTATGCCGCCGTGACCGAGCCGAGTACCCCCGGCATAGCGCGACGTGGGAAGGATGGCTTAGAGCTGGGCGATTCGACAGCACTTGTGGCAGCTTGCAGACAGTTCATGGTTTCTATACTGGGATGCAATAAAAATTACGCGTAATAGAAACACAGCGAAGGTTGTGACGGCACGTCATTTGGCATTTTTAAGGCGAAAAGTTTTGAAGTTTCGTTTTCTTCAAAGTGAAATTGTTGGATTTCTGGAAAATACCCGCAATCTCCACGAAATGAATGATGATGAGAGGGACGAAGCTAAAATGCTTATCGGTAAAACCATGAAACATTAGCCCACACATCATATAAAGACTCGACACGTCAACCTTTCCACCGCTTCGTTGACAAGCCCGTCGACGACGTCGATGTTTGTGGTGATTATGTAGGGCTTGTTTGGGACGATGAGAATCTTCATGGGTAAGTTGGCGAATTCGGTGTGTGACATTTTAGCCGCCTTGGCCACCGCCTTCTGCAGAGCGTCTTGTGTCGCGTACCCCCGGTACGTGTCTTCAGCTCACAGGCGACGAACGACAACCCCTTCTTCCTCTCCTTCTTGTTGGGTAGCAACGAATGCGTTGAACGTTATGACCTCTTTGGCCAATCTTTGGTTGGCCAATCCCTAGGGGATCCTGCCACAATCATAATCAATGTGCCGTGTAACATGTGCCGTGTACGGCCGGGACAGGGCCCGAGCAAGAGGAGCTTCACCCCTAAAATACCCGATTTTCGCTCTATCACGCCCTATCTGCGATCAAAAATATCGAGATTAGGTTTCCAGATTATCAATTTATACAACCACC